>JAPXVU010000052.1:0-45885 GCA_027789145.1 Solanum arcanum
GGTCAAACGAGCCCTGAATCGAGCATACGCCTCATTTCGACGATTTTTGTGTGCTATTACACATCATTTTTTGGGTGATCGGGGTTTTGGCGTCAAAAATGCCAAATTTGTTCGTGGGCGTCCGTAAAGGAGGTGTCTATGCATACGGTTGGCGATCACGGCTTTTGTGAGCCGTTTGGAAGGTCAAGCGAGCCCGAATCGAGCATCGCCTCATTTCGGCGATTTTAGTGTGCTATTACACACCATTTTTTGGGTGATCGGGATTAGGCGTCAAAAATGCCAAATTTGTTCGTGGGCGTCCGTCAAGAAGTTGTCTATGCATCTGATTTGGTCATCACGGCTTTTCCGACCCATTTGGAAGGTCAAGCGAGCCACTGAATCGAGCATCGCCTCATTTCGGCGATTTTAGTGTGCTATTACACATCATTTTTTGGGTGATCGGGATTCGGCGTCAAAAATGCCAAATTTGTTCGTGGGCGTCCGTCAAGGCGTTGTCTATGCATCACGGTTGGCCATCACGGCTTTTCCGACCCATTTGGAAGGTCAAGCGAGCCCGAATCGAGCATCGCCTCATTTCGGCGATTTTCGTGTGCTATTACACACCATTTTTTGGGTGATCGGGATTAGGCGTCAAAAATGCCAAATTTGTTCGTGGGCGTCCGTCAAGAAGTTGTCTATGCATCACGGTTGGTCATCACGGCTTTTCCGACCCATTTGGAAGGTCAAGCGAGCCACTGAATCGAGCATCGCCTCATTTCGGCGATTTTAGGTGTGCTATTACACATCATTTTTTGGGTGATCGGGATTCCGGCGTCAAAAATGCCAAATTTGTTCGTGGGCGTCCGTCAAGGCGTTGTCTATGCATCACGGTTGGCCATCCACGGCTTTTCCGACCCATTTGGAAGGTCAAGCGAGCCACGAATCGAGCATCGCCTCATTTCGGCGATTTTAGTGTGCTATTACACACCATTTTTTGGGTGATCGGGATTAGGCGTCAAAAATGCCAAATTTGTTCGTGGGCGTCCGTCAAGAAGTTGTCTATGCATACGGTTGGTCATCGCGGCTTTTCCGACCCATTTGGAAGGTCAAGCGAGCCTGAATCGAGCATCGCCTCATTTCGGCGATTTTAGTGTGCTATTACACATCATTTTTTGGGTGATCGGGATTCGGCGTCAAAAATGCCAAATTTGTTCGTGGGCGTCCGTCAAGGCGTTGTCTATGCATACGGTTGGCCATCACGGCTTTTCCGACCCATTTTGAAGGTCAAACGAGCCCCGAATCGAGCATACGCCTCATTTCGATGATTTTCGTGTGCTATTACACACCATTTTTTGGGTGATCGGGATTATGACGTCAAAAATGCCAAATTTGTTCGTGGATGTCCGTCAAGAAGTTGTCTATGCATACGGTTGGTCATCACGGCTTTTCCGACCCATTTGGAAGGTCAAACGAGCCCTGAATCGAGCATACGCCTCATTTCGACGATTTTCGTGTGCTATTACACATCATTTTTTAGTGATCGGGATTAGGCGTCAAAAATGCCAAATTTGTTCGTGGGCGTCCGTCAAGGCGTTGTCTATGCATCACGGTTGGCCATCACGGCTTTTCCGACCCATTTGGAAGGTCAAGCGAGCCGAATCGAGCATCGCCTCATTTCGGCGATTTTTAGTGTGCTATTACACACCATTTTTTGGGTGATCGGGATTAGGCGTCAAAAATGCCAAATTTGTTCGTGGGCGTCCGTCAAGAAGTTGTCTATGCATCACGGTTGGTCATCACGGCTTTTCCGACCCATTTGGAAGGTCAAGCGAGCCACTGAATCGAGCATCGCCTCATTTCGGCGATTTTCGTGTGCTATTACACATCATTTTTGGGTGATCGGGATTCGGCGTCAAAAATGCCAAATTTGTTCGTGGGCGTCCGTCAAGGCGTTGTCTATGCATACGGTTGGCCATCACGGCTTTTCCGACCCATTTGGAAGGTCAAGCGAGCCGAATCGAGCATCGCCTCATTTCGGCGATTTTTAGTGTGCTATTACACACCATTTTTTGGGTGATCGGGATTAGGCGTCAAAAATGCCAAATTTGTTCGTGGGCGTCCGTCAAGAAGTTGTCTATGCATCACGGTTGGTCATCACGGCTTTTCCGACCCATTTGGAAGGTCAAGCGAGCCCTGAATCGAGCATCGCCTCATTTCGGCGATTTTAGTGTGCTATTACACACATCATTTTTGGGTGATCGGGATTCGGCGTCAAAAATGCCAAATTTGTTCGTGGGCGTCCGTCAAGGCGTTGTCTATGCATCACGGTTGGCCATCACGGCTTTTCCGACCCATTTGGAAGGTCAAGCGAGCCACGAATCGAGCATCGCCTCATTTCGGCGATTTTAGTGTGCTATTACACACCATTTTTTGGGTGATCGGGATTAGGCGTCAAAAATGCCAAATTTGTTCGTGGGCGTCCGTCAAGAAGTTGTCTATGCATACGGTTGGTCATCACGGCTTTTCCGACCCATTTGGAAGGTCAAGCGAGCCACTGAATCGAGCATCGCCTCATTTCGGCGATTTTAGGTGTGCTATTACACATCATTTTTTGGGTGATCGGGATTAGGCGTCAAAAATGCCAAATTTGTTCGTGGGCGTCCGTCAAGGCGTTGTCTATGCATCACGGTTGGCCATCACGGCTTTTCCGACCCATTTGGAAGGTCAAGCGAGCCCGAATCGAGCATCGCCTCATTTCGGCGATTTTAGGTGTGCTATTACACACCATTTTTTGGGTGATCGGGATTAGGCGTCAAAAATGCCAAATTTGTTCGTGGGCGTCCGTCAAGAAGTTGTCTATGCATACGGTTGGTCATCACGGCTTTTCCGACCCATTTGGAAGGTCAAGCGAGCCACTGAATCGAGCATCGCCTCATTTCGGCGATTTTAGGTGTGCTATTACACATCATTTTTGGGTGATCGGGATTAGGCGTCAAAAATGCCAAATTTGTTCGTGGGCGTCCGTCAAGGCGTTGTCTATGCATCACGGTTGGCCATCACGGCTTTTCCGACCCATTTGGAAGGTCAAGCGAGCCCGAATCGAGCATCGCCTCATTTCGGCGATTTTTAGTGTGCTATTACACACCATTTTTTGGGTGATCGGGATTAGGCGTCAAAAATGCCAAATTTGTTCGTGGGCGTCCGTCAAGAAGTTGTCTATGCATCACGGTTGGTCATCACGGCTTTTCCGACCCATTTGGAAGGTCAAGCGAGCCACTGAATCGAGCATCGCCTCATTTCGGCGATTTTAGTGTGCTATTACACATCATTTTTTGGGTGATCGGGATTCGGCGTCAAAAATGCCAAATTTGTTCGTGGGCGTCCGTCAAGGCGTTGTCTATGCATCACGGTTGGCCATCACGGCTTTTCCGACCCATTTGGAAGGTCAAGCGAGCCCGAATCGAGCATCGCCTCATTTCGGCGATTTTAGGTGTGCTATTACACACCATTTTTTGGGTGATCGGGATTAGGCGTCAAAAATGCCAAATTTGTTCGTGGGCGTCCGTCAAGAAGTTGTCTATGCATCACGGTTGGTCATCCACGGCTTTTCCGACCCATTTGGAAGGTCAAGCGAGCCACTGAATCGAGCATCGCCTCATTTCGGCGATTTTAGTGTGCTATTACACATCATTTTTTGGGTGATCGGGATTCGGCGTCAAAAATGCCAAATTTGTTCGTGGGCGTCCGTCAAGGCGTTGTCTATGCATCACGGTTGGCCATCACGGCTTTTCCGACCCATTTGGAAGGTCAAGCGAGCCACGAATCGAGCATCGCCTCATTTCGGCGATTTTAGTGTGCTATTACACACCATTTTTTGGGTGATCGGGATTAGGCGTCAAAAATGCCAAATTTGTTCGTGGGCGTCCGTCAAGAAGTTGTCTATGCATCACGGTTGGTCATCACGGCTTTTCCGACCCATTTGGAAGGTCAAGCGAGCCACTGAATCGAGCATCGCCTCATTTCGGCGATTTTTAGTGTGCTATTACACATCATTTTTGGGTGATCGGGATTAGGCGTCAAAAATGCCAAATTTGTTCGTGGGCGTCCGTCAAGACGTTGTCTATGCATACGGTTGGTCATCACGGCTTTTCCGACCCATTTGGAAGGTCAAACGAGCCCTGAATCGAGCATACGCCTCATTTCGACGATTTTCGTGTGCTATTACACACCATTTTTTGGGTGATCGGGATTATGATGTCAAAAATGCCAAATTTGTTCGTTGACGTCCGTCAAGAAGTTGTCTATGCATACGGTTGGTCATCACGGCTTTTCCGACCCATTTGGAAGGTCAAACGAGCCCTGAATCGAGCATACGCCTCATTTCGACGATTTTTAGTGTGCTATTACACATCATTTTTGGGTGATCGGGATTAGGCGTCAAAAATGCCAAATTTGTTCGTGGGCGTCCGTCAAGGCGTTGTCTATGCATCACGGTTGGCCATCCACGGCTTTTCCGACCCATTTGGAAGGTCAAGCGAGCCCGAATCGAGCATCGCCTCATTTCGGCGATTTTAGTGTGCTATTACACACCATTTTTTGGGTGATCGGGATTCGGCGTCAAAAATGCCAAATTTGTTCGTGGGCGTCCGTCAAGAAGTTGTCTATGCATCACGGTTGGTCATCACGGCTTTTCCGACCCATTTGGAAGGTCAAGCGAGCCACTGAATCGAGCATCGCCTCATTTCGGCGATTTTAGTGTGCTATTACACATCATTTTTTGGGTGATCGGGATTCGGCGTCAAAAATGCCAAATTTGTTCGTGGGCGTCCGTCAAGGCGTTGTCTATGCATCACGGTTGGCCATCACGGCTTTTCCGACCCATTTGGAAGGTCAAGCGAGCCCGAATCGAGCATCGCCTCATTTCGGCGATTTTAGTGTGCTATTACACACCATTTTTTGGGTGATCGGGATTCGGCGTCAAAAATGCCAAATTTGTTCGTGGGCGTCCGTCAAGAAGTTGTCTATGCATCACGGTTGGTCATCACGGCTTTTCCGACCCATTTGGAAGGTCAAGCGAGCCACTGAATCGAGCATCGCCTCATTTCGGCGATTTTAGTGTGCTATTACACATCATTTTTGGGTGATCGGGATTAGGCGTCAAAAATGCCAAATTTGTTCGTGGGCGTCCGTCAAGGCGTTGTCTATGCATCACGGTTGGCCATCACGGCTTTTCCGACCCATTTGGAAGGTCAAGCGAGCCGAATCGAGCATCGCCTCATTTCGGCGATTTTTAGTGTGCTATTACACACCATTTTTTGGGTGATCGGGATTAGGCGTCAAAAATGCCAAATTTGTTCGTGGGCGTCCGTCAAGAAGTTGTCTATGCATCTGATTTGGTCATCACGGCTTTTCCGACCCATTTGGAAGGTCAAGCGAGCCACTGAATCGAGCATCGCCTCATTTCGGCGATTTTAGGTGTGCTATTACACATCATTTTTTGGGTGATCGGGATTAGGCGTCAAAAATGCCAAATTTGTTCGTGGGCGTCCGTCAAGGCGTTGTCTATGCATACGGTTGGCCATCACGGCTTTTCCGACCCATTTGGAAGGTCAAACGAGCCCCGAATCGAGCATACGCCTCATTTCGACGATTTTCGTGTGCTATTACACACCATTTTTTGGGTGATCGGGATTCTGACGTCAAAAATGCCAAATTTGTTCGTGGACGTCCGTCAAGAAGTTGTCTATGCATACGGTTGGTCATCACGGCTTTTCCGACCCATTTGGAAGGTCAAACGAGCCCTGAATCGAGCATACGCCTCATTTCGACGATTTTCGTGTGCTATTACACATCATTTTTTGGGTGATCGGGATTCGGACGTCAAAAATGCCAAATTTGTTCGTGGACGTCCGTCAAGACGTTGTCTATGCATCTGATTTGGCCATCACGGCTTTTCCGACCCATTTGGAAGGTCAAACGAGCCCCGAATCGAGCATACGCCTCATTTCGACGATTTTCATGTGCTATTACACACCATTTTTTGGGTGATCGGGATTCCGACGTCAAAAATACCAAATTTGTTCGTGGACGTCCGTCAAGAAGTTGTCTATGCATACGGTTGGTCATCACGGCTTTTACGACCCAATTGGAAGGTCAAACGAGCCCTGAATCGAGCATACGCCTCATTTCGACGATTTTCGTGTGCTATTACACATCATTTTTTGGGTGATCGGGATTCCGACGTCAAAAATGCCAAATTTGTTCGTGGGCGTCCGTCAAGGCGTTGTCTATGCATCTGGTTGGCCATCACGGCTTTTCCGACCCATTTGGAAGGTCAAGCGAGCCACGAATCGAGCATCGCCTCATTTCGGCGATTTTAGTGTGCTATTACACACCATTTTTTGGGTGATCGGGATTAGGCGTCAAAAATGCCAAATTTGTTCGTGGGCGTCCGTCAAGAAGTTGTCTATGCATCTGGTTGGTCATCCACGGCTTTTCCGACCCATTTGGAAGGTCAAGCGAGCCACTGAATCGAGCATCGCCTCATTTCGGCGATTTTAGTGTGCTATTACACATCATTTTTGGGTGATCGGGATTCGGCGTCAAAAATGCCAAATTTGTTCGTGGGCGTCCGTCAAGGCGTTGTCTATGCATCTGATTTGGCCATCACGGCTTTTCCGACCCATTTGGAAGGTCAAGCGAGCCGAATCGAGCATCGCCTCATTTCGGCGATTTTAGTGTGCTATTACACACCATTTTTTGGGTGATCGGGATTAGGCGTCAAAAATGCCAAATTTGTTCGTGGGCGTCCGTCAAGAAGTTGTCTATGCATCACGGTTGGTCATCACGGCTTTTCCGACCCATTTGGAAGGTCAAGCGAGCCTGAATCGAGCATCGCCTCATTTCGGCGATTTTAGTGTGCTATTACACATCATTTTTTGGGTGATCGGGATTAGGCGTCAAAAATGCCAAATTTGTTCGTGGGCGTCCGTCAAGAAGTTGTCTATGCATCACGGTTGGCCATCACGGCTTTTCCGACCCATTTGGAAGGTCAAGCGAGCCCTGAATCGAGCATCGCCTCATTTCGGCGATTTTAGGTGTGCTATTACACACCATTTTTTGGGTGATCGGGATTAGGCGTCAAAAATGCCAAATTTGTTCGTGGGCGTCCGTCAAGGCGTTGTCTATGCATCACGGTTGGCCATCACGGCTTTTCCGACCCATTTGGAAGGTCAAGCGAGCCACGAATCGAGCATCGCCTCATTTCGGCGATTTTAGTGTGCTATTACACCATTTTTTGGGTGATCGGGATTAGGCGTCAAAAATGCCAAATTTGTTCGTGGGCGTCCGTCAAGAAGTTGTCTATGCATCACGGTTGGTCATCACGGCTTTTCCGACCCATTTGGAAGGTCAAGCGAGCCCTGAATCGAGCATCGCCTCATTTCGGCGATTTTAGTGTGCTATTACACATCATTTTTTGGGTGATCGGGATTCGGCGTCAAAAATGCCAAATTTGTTCGTGGGCGTCCGTCAAGGCGTTGTCTATGCATCACGGTTGGCCATCACGGCTTTTCCGACCCATTTGGAAGGTCAAGCGAGCCGAATCGAGCATCGCCTCATTTCGGCGATTTTTAGTGTGCTATTACACACCATTTTTTGGGTGATCGGGATTAGGCGTCAAAAATGCCAAATTTGTTCGTGGGCGTCCGTCAAGAAGTTGTCTATGCATCTGATTTGGTCATCACGGCTTTTCCGACCCATTTGGAAGGTCAAGCGAGCCCTGAATCGAGCATCGCCTCATTTCGGCGATTTTAGTGTGCTATTACACATCATTTTTTGGGTGATCGGGATTCGGCGTCAAAAATGCCAAATTTGTTCGTGGGCGTCCGTCAAGGCGTTGTCTATGCATACTGGTTGGCCATCACGGCTTTTCCGACCCATTTGGAAGGTCAAGCGAGCCCTGAATCGAGCATCGCCTCATTTCGGCGATTTTAGTGTGCTATTACACACCATTTTTTGGGTGATCGAGATTCCGGCATCAAAAATACCAAATTTGTTCGTGGGCGTCCGTCAAGAAGTTGTCTATGCATACGGTTGGTCATCACGGCTTTTCCGACCCATTTGGAAGGTCAAACGAGCCCTGAATCGAGCATCGCCTCATTTCGGCGATTTTAGGTGTGCTATTACACATCATTTTTTGGGTGATCGGGATTCGGCGTCAAAAATGCCAAATTTGTTCGTGGGCGTCCGTCAAGGCGTTGTCTATGCATCTGGTTGGCCATCACGGCTTTTCCGACCCATTTGGAAGGTCAAGCGAGCCACGAATCGAGCATCGCCTCATTTCGGCGATTTTAGTGTGCTATTACACACCATTTTTTGGGTGATCGGGATTAGGCGTCAAAAATGCCAAATTTGTTCGTGGGCGTCCGTCAAGAAGTTGTCTATGCATCACGGTTGGTCATCACGGCTTTTCCGACCCATTTGGAAGGTCAAGCGAGCCACTGAATCGAGCATCGCCTCATTTCGGCGATTTTAGTGTGCTATTACACATCATTTTTTGGGTGATCGGGATTCGGCGTCAAAAATGCCAAATTTGTTCGTGGGCGTCCGTCAAGGCGTTGTCTATGCATCACGGTTGGCCATCACGGCTTTTCCGACCCATTTGGAAGGTCAAGCGAGCCACGAATCGAGCATCGCCTCATTTCGGCGATTTTAGTGTGCTATTACACACCATTTTTTGGGTGATCGGGATTAGGCGTCAAAAATGCCAAATTTGTTCGTGGGCGTCCGTCAAGAAGTTGTCTATGCATCTGGTTGGTCATCACGGCTTTTCCGACCCATTTGGAAGGTCAAGCGAGCCACTGAATCGAGCATCGCCTCATTTCGGCGATTTTAGTGTGCTATTACACATCATTTTTTGGGTGATCGGGATTAGGCGTCAAAAATGCCAAATTTGTTCGTGGGCGTCCGTCAAGGCGTTGTCTATGCATCACGGTTGGCCATCACGGCTTTTCCGACCCATTTGGAAGGTCAAGCGAGCCCGAATCGAGCATCGCCTCATTTCGGCGATTTTAGTGTGCTATTACACACCATTTTTTGGGTGATCGGGATTAGGCGTCAAAAATGCCAAATTTGTTCGTGGGCGTCCGTCAAGAAGTTGTCTATGCATCACGGTTGGTCATCACGGCTTTTCCGACCCATTTGGAAGGTCAAGCGAGCCTGAATCGAGCATCGCCTCATTTCGGCGATTTTAGTGTGCTATTACACATCATTTTTTGGGTGATCGGGATTAGGCGTCAAAAATGCCAAATTTGTTCGTGGGCGTCCGTCAAGGCGTTGTCTATGCATCACGGTTGGCCATCACGGCTTTTCCGACCCATTTGGAAGGTCAAGCGAGCCCGAATCGAGCATCGCCTCATTTCGGCGATTTTTAGTGTGCTATTACACACCATTTTTTGGGTGTTCGGGATTCGACGTCAAAAATGCCAAATTTGTTCGTGGACGTCCGTCAAGAAGTTGTCTATGCATACGGTTGGTCATCACGGCTTTTCTGACCCATTTGGAAGGTCAAACGAGCCCTGAATCGAGCATACGCCTCATTTCGACGATTTTCGTGTGCTATTACACATCATTTTTTGGGTGATCGGGATTAGGCGTCAAAAATGCCAAATTTGTTCGTGGGCGTCCGTCAAGGCGTTGTCTATGCATCACGGTTGGCCATCACGGCTTTTCCGACCCATTTGGAAGGTCAAGCGAGCCCGAATCGAGCATCGCCTCATTTCGGCGATTTTTAGTGTGCTATTACACACCATTTTTTGGGTGATCGGGATTAGGCGTCAAAAATGCCAAATTTGTTCGTGGGCGTCCGTCAAGAAGTTGTCTATGCATCACGGTTGGTCATCACGGCTTTTCCGACCCATTTGGAAGGTCAAGCGAGCCACTGAATCGAGCATCGCCTCATTTCGGCGATTTTAGTGTGCTATTACACATCATTTTTTGGGTGATCGGGATTCGGCGTCAAAAATGCCAAATTTGTTCGTGGGCGTCCGTCAAGGCGTTGTCTATGCATCACGGTTGGCCATCCACGGCTTTTCCGACCCATTTGGAAGGTCAAGCGAGCCGAATCGAGCATCGCCTCATTTCGGCGATTTTAGTGTGCTATTACACACCATTTTTTGGGTGATCGGGATTAGGCGTCAAAAATGCCAAATTTGTTCGTGGGCGTCCGTCAAGAAGTTGTCTATGCATCACGGTTGGTCATCACGGCTTTTCCGACCCATTTGGAAGGTCAAGCGAGCCACTGAATCGAGCATCGCCTCATTTCGGCGATTTTCGTGTGCTATTACACATCATTTTTGGGTGATCGGGATTAGGCGTCAAAAATGCCAAATTTGTTCGTGGGCGTCCGTCAAGGCGTTGTCTATGCATCACGGTTGGCCATCACGGCTTTTCCGACCCATTTGGAAGGTCAAGCGAGCCACGAATCGAGCATCGCCTCATTTCGGCGATTTTAGTGTGCTATTACACACCATTTTTTGGGTGATCGGGATTAGGCGTCAAAAATGCCAAATTTGTTCGTGGGCGTCCGTCAAGAAGTTGTCTATGCATCTGATTTGGTCATCACGGCTTTTCCGACCCATTTGGAAGGTCAAGCGAGCCACTGAATCGAGCATCGCCTCATTTCGGCGATTTTAGTGTGCTATTACACATCATTTTTTGGGTGATCGGGATTAGGCGTCAAAAATGCCAAATTTGTTCGTGGGCGTCCGTCAAGGCGTTGTCTATGCATCACGGTTGGCCATCACGGCTTTTCCGACCCATTTGGAAGGTCAAGCGAGCCACGAATCGAGCATCGCCTCATTTCGGCGATTTTAGTGTGCTATTACACACCATTTTTTGGGTGATCGGGATTCGGCGTCAAAAATGCCAAATTTGTTCGTGGGCGTCCGTCAAGAAGTTGTCTATGCATCACGGTTGGTCATCACGGCTTTTCCGACCCATTTGGAAGGTCAAGCGAGCCACTGAATCGAGCATCGCCTCATTTCGGCGATTTTAGTGTGCTATTACACATCATTTTTTGGGTGATCGGGATTAGGCGTCAAAAATGCCAAATTTGTTCGTGGGCGTCCGTCAAGGCGTTGTCTATGCATCACGGTTGGCCATCACGGCTTTTCCGACCCATTTGGAAGGTCAAGCGAGCCACGAATCGAGCATCGCCTCATTTCGGCGATTTTAGTGTGCTATTACACACCATTTTTTGGGTGATCGGGATTAGGCGTCAAAAATGCCAAATTTGTTCGTGGGCGTCCGTCAAGAAGTTGTCTATGCATCACGGTTGGTCATCACGGCTTTTCCGACCCATTTGGAAGGTCAAGCGAGCCACTGAATCGAGCATCGCCTCATTTCGGCGATTTTAGGTGTGCTATTACACATCATTTTTTGGGTGATCGGGATTAGGCGTCAAAAATGCCAAATTTGTTCGTGGGCGTCCGTCAAGGCGTTGTCTATGCATCACGGTTGGCCATCACGGCTTTTCCGACCCATTTGGAAGGTCAAGCGAGCCCGAATCGAGCATCGCCTCATTTCGGCGATTTTAGTGTGCTATTACACACCATTTTTTGGGTGATCGGGATTAGGCGTCAAAAATGCCAAATTTGTTCGTGGACGTCCTTCAAAAAGTTGTCTATGCATACGGTTGGTCATCACGGCTTTTCCGACCCATTTGGAAGGTCAAGCGAGCCTGAATCGAGCATCGCCTCATTTCGGCGATTTTAGGTGTGCTATTACACATCATTTTTTGGGTGATCGGGATTAGGCGTCAAAAATGCCAAATTTGTTCGTGGGCGTCCGTCAAGGCGTTGTCTATGCATCACGGTTGGCCATCCACGGCTTTTCCGACCCATTTGGAAGGTCAAGCGAGCCGAATCGAGC
The DNA here is from genome assembly GCA_027789145.1 of Solanum arcanum. NCBI lineage: Eukaryota > Viridiplantae > Streptophyta > Magnoliopsida > Solanales > Solanaceae > Solanum > Solanum arcanum. The sequence continues at coordinate 11,911 of JAPXVU010000052.1, forward strand.
ATCGCCTCATTTCGGCGATTTTAGGTGTGCTATTACACACCATTTTTTGGGTGATCGGGATTAGGCGTCAAAAATGCCAAATTTGTTCGTGGACGTACGTCAAGAAGTTGTCTATGCATACGGTTGGTCATCACGGCTTTTCCGACCCATTTGGAAGGTCAAGCGAGCCACTGAATCGAGCATCGCCTCATTTCGGCGATTTTAGTGTGCTATTACACATCATTTTTTGGGTGATCGGGATTCGGCGTCAAAAATGCCAAATTTGTTCGTGGGCGTCCGTCAAGGCGTTGTCTATGCATCACGGTTGGCCATCACGGCTTTTCCGACCCATTTGGAAGGTCAAGCGAGCCAGAATCGAGCATCGCCTCATTTCGGCGATTTTAGTGTGCTATTACACACCATTTTTTGGGTGATCGGGATTAGGCGTCAAAAATGCCAAATTTGTTCGTGGGCGTCCGTCAAGAAGTTGTCTATGCATCACGGTTGGTCATCACGGCTTTTCCGACCCATTTGGAAGGTCAAGCGAGCCTGAATCGAGCATCGCCTCATTTCGGCGATTTTTAGTGTGCTATTACACATCATTTTTTGGGTGATCGGGATTAGGCGTCAAAAATGCCAAATTTGTTCGTGGGCGTCCGTCAAGGCGTTGTCTATGCATCTGATTTGGCCATCACGGCTTTTCCGACCCATTTGGAAGGTCAAGCGAGCCCGAATCGAGCATCGCCTCATTTCGGCGATTTTTAGTGTGCTATTACACACCATTTTTTGGGTGATCGGGATTAGGCGTCAAAAATGCCAAATTTGTTCGTGGGCGTCCGTCAAGAAGTTGTCTATGCATCACGGTTGGTCATCACGGCTTTTCCGACCCATTTGGAAGGTCAAGCGAGCCCTGAATCGAGCATCGCCTCATTTCGGCGATTTTTAGTGTGCTATTACACATCATTTTTTGGGTGATCGGGATTCGGCGTCAAAAATGCCAAATTTGTTCGTGGGCGTCCGTCAAGGCGTTGTCTATGCATCTGGTTGGCCATCACGGCTTTTCCGACCCATTTGGAAGGTCAAGCGAGCCCGAATCGAGCATCGCCTCATTTCGGCGATTTTAGTGTGCTATTACACACCATTTTTTGGGTGATCGGGATTAGGCGTCAAAAATGCCAAATTTGTTCGTGGGCGTCCGTCAAGAAGTTGTCTATGCATACGGTTGGTCATCACGGCTTTTCCGACCCATTTGGAAGGTCAAGCGAGCCTGAATCGAGCATCGCCTCATTTCGGCGATTTTAGGTGTGCTATTACACATCATTTTTTGGGTGATCGGGATTAGGCGTCAAAAATGCCAAATTTGTTCGTGGGCGTCCGTCAAGGCGTTGTCTATGCATCACGGTTGGCCATCCACGGCTTTTCCGACCCATTTGGAAGGTCAAGCGAGCCACGAATCGAGCATCGCCTCATTTCGGCGATTTTAGTGTGCTATTACACACCATTTTTTGGGTGATCGGGATTAGGCGTCAAAAATGCCAAATTTGTTCGTGGGCGTCCGTCAAGAAGTTGTCTATGCATCACGGTTGGTCATCACGGCTTTTCCGACCCATTTGGAAGGTCAAGCGAGCCACTGAATCGAGCATCGCCTCATTTCGGCGATTTTAGTGTGCTATTACACATCATTTTTTGGGTGATCGGGATTAGGCGTCAAAAATGCCAAATTTGTTCGTGGGCGTCCGTCAAGGCGTTGTCTATGCATCACGGTTGGCCATCACGGCTTTTCCGACCCATTTGGAAGGTCAAGCGAGCCCGAATCGAGCATCGCCTCATTTCGGCGATTTTAGTGTGCTATTACACACCATTTTTTGGGTGATCGGGATTAGGCGTCAAAAATGCCAAATTTGTTCGTGGGCGTCCGTCAAGAAGTTGTCTATGCATCACGGTTGGTCATCACGGCTTTTCCGACCCATTTGGAAGGTCAAGCGAGCCACTGAATCGAGCATCGCCTCATTTCGGCGATTTTAGTGTGCTATTACACATCATTTTTTGGGTGATCGGGATTAGGCGTCAAAAATGCCAAATTTGTTCGTGGGCGTCCGTCAAGGCGTTGTCTATGCATCTGATTTGGCCATCACGGCTTTTCCGACCCATTTGGAAGGTCAAGCGAGCCTGAATCGAGCATCGCCTCATTTCGGCGATTTTTAGTGTGCTATTACACACCATTTTTTGGGTGATCGGGATTAGGCGTCAAAAATGCCAAATTTGTTCGTGGGCGTCCGTCAAGAAGTTGTCTATGCATCACGGTTGGTCATCACGGCTTTTCCGACCCATTTGGAAGGTCAAGCGAGCCACTGAATCGAGCATCGCCTCATTTCGGCGATTTTAGTGTGCTATTACACATCATTTTTTGCGTGATCGGGATTCCGGCGTCAAAAATGCCAAATTTGTTCGTGGACGTCCGTCAAGACGTTGTCTATGCATACGGTTGGCCATCACGGCTTTTCCGACCCATTTGGAAGGTCAAACGAGCCCTGAATCGAGCATACGCCTCATTTCGACGATTTTCGTGTGCTATTACACACCATTTTTTGGGTGATCGGGATTCTGACGTCAAAAATGCCAAATTTGTTCGTGGACGTCCGTCAAGAAGTTGTCTATGCATACGGTTGGTCATCACGGCTTTTCCGACCCATTTGGAAGGTCAAACGAGCCCTGAATCGAGCATACGCCTCATTTCGACGATTTTCGTGTGCTATTACACATCATTTTTTGGGTGATCGGGATTAGGCGTCAAAAATGCCAAATTTGTTCGTGGGCGTCCGTCAAGGCGTTGTCTATGCATCACGGTTGGCCATCACGGCTTTTCCGACCCATTTGGAAGGTCAAGCGAGCCACGAATCGAGCATCGCCTCATTTCGGCGATTTTTAGTGTGCTATTACACACCATTTTTTGGGTGATCGGGATTAGGCGTCAAAAATGCCAAATTTGTTCGTGGGCGTCCGTCAAGAAGTTGTCTATGCATCACGGTTGGTCATCACGGCTTTTCCGACCCATTTGGAAGGTCAAGCGAGCCCTGAATCGAGCATCGCCTCATTTCGGCGATTTTAGTGTGCTATTACACATCATTTTTTGGGTGATCGGGATTAGGCGTCAAAAATGCCAAATTTGTTCGTGGGCGTCCGTCAAGGCGTTGTCTATGCATCACGGTTGGCCATCACGGCTTTTCCGACCCATTTGGAAGGTCAAGCGAGCCACGAATCGAGCATCGCCTCATTTCGGCGATTTTAGGTGTGCTATTACACACCATTTTTTGGGTGATCGGGATTAGGCGTCAAAAATGCCAAATTTGTTCGTGGGCGTCCGTCAAGAAGTTGTCTATGCATCACGGTTGGTCATCACGGCTTTTCCGACCCATTTGGAAGGTCAAGCGAGCCTGAATCGAGCATCGCCTCATTTCGGCGATTTTAGTGTGCTATTACACATCATTTTTTGGGTGATCGGGATTAGGCGTCAAAAATGCCAAATTTGTTCGTGGGCGTCCGTCAAGGCGTTGTCTATGCATACGGTTGGCCATCACGGCTTTTCCGACCCATTTGGAAGGTCAAACGAGCCCCGAATCGAGCATACGCCTCATTTCGATGATTTTCGTGTGCTATTACACACCATTTTTTGGGTGATCGGGATTCCGACGTCAAAAATGCCAAATTTGTTCGTGGACGTTCGTCAAGAAGTTGTCTATGCATACGGTTGGTCATCACGGCTTTTCCAACCCATTTGGAAGGTCAAACGAGCCCTGAATCGAGCATACGCCTCATTTCGACGATTTTCGTGTGCTATTACACATCATTTTTTGGGTGATCGGGATTCCGACGTCAAAAATGCCAAATTTGTTCGTGGACGTCCGTCAAGACGTTGTCTATGCATCACGGTTGGCCATCACGGCTTTTCCGACCCATTTGGAAGGTCAAGCGAGCCCGAATCGAGCATCGCCTCATTTCGGCGATTTTAGTGTGCTATTACACACCATTTTTTGGGTGATCGGGATTAGGCGTCAAAAATGCCAAATTTGTTCGTGGGCGTCCGTCAAGAAGTTGTCTATGCATCACGGTTGGTCATCACGGCTTTTCCGACCCATTTGGAAGGTCAAGCGAGCCACTGAATCGAGCATCGCCTCATTTCGGCGATTTTAGTGTGCTATTACACATCATTTTTTGGGTGATCGGGATTCGGCGTCAAAAATGCCAAATTTGTTCGTGGGCGTCCGTCAAGGCGTTGTCTATGCATACTGGTTGGCCATCACGGCTTTTCCGACCCATTTGGAAGGTCAAGCGAGCCGAATCGAGCATCGCCTCATTTCGGCGATTTTTAGTGTGCTATTACACACCATTTTTTGGGTGATCGGGATTAGGCGTCAAAAATGCCAAATTTGTTCGTGGGCGTCCGTCAAGAAGTTGTCTATGCATCACGGTTGGTCATCACGGCTTTTCCGACCCATTTGGAAGGTCAAGCGAGCCACTGAATCGAGCATCGCCTCATTTCGGCGATTTTAGTGTGCTATTACACATCATTTTTTGGGTGATCGGGATTAGGCGTCAAAAATGCCAAATTTGTTCGTGGGCGTCCGTCAAGGCGTTGTCTATGCATCTGGTTGGCCATCACGGCTTTTCCGACCCATTTGGAAGGTCAAGCGAGCCCGAATCGAGCATCGCCTCATTTCGGCGATTTTAGTGTGCTATTACACACCATTTTTTGGGTGATCGGGATTAGGCGTCAAAAATGCCAAATTTGTTCGTGGGCGTCCGTCAAGAAGTTGTCTATGCATCACGGTTGGTCATCACGGCTTTTCCGACCCATTTGGAAGGTCAAGCGAGCCTGAATCGAGCATCGCCTCATTTCGGCGATTTTTAGTGTGCTATTACACATCATTTTTTGGGTGATCGGGATTAGGCGTCAAAAATGCCAAATTTGTTCGTGGGCGTCCGTCAAGGCGTTGTCTATGCATCACGGTTGGCCATCACGGCTTTTCCGACCCATTTGGAAGGTCAAGCGAGCCGAATCGAGCATCGCCTCATTTCGGCGATTTTAGTGTGCTATTACACACCATTTTTTGGGTGATCGGGATTAGGCGTCAAAAATGCCAAATTTGTTCGTGGGCGTCCGTCAAGAAGTTGTCTATGCATCACGGTTGGTCATCACGGCTTTTCCGACCCATTTGGAAGGTCAAGCGAGCCCTGAATCGAGCATCGCCTCATTTCGGCGATTTTTAGTGTGCTATTACACATCATTTTTTGGGTGATCGGGATTAGGCGTCAAAAATGCCAAATTTGTTCGTGGGCGTCCGTCAAGGCGTTGTCTATGCATCTGGTTGGCCATCACGGCTTTTCCGACCCATTTGGAAGGTCAAGCGAGCCGAATCGAGCATCGCCTCATTTCGGCGATTTTAGTGTGCTATTACACACCATTTTTTGCGTGATCGGGATTAGGCGTCAAAAATGCCAAATTTGTTCGTGGGCGTCCGTCAAGAAGTTGTCTATGCATCACGGTTGGTCATCACGGCTTTTCCGACCCATTTGGAAGGTCAAGCGAGCCACTGAATCGAGCATCGCCTCATTTCGGCGATTTTCGTGTGCTATTCCTCATCATTTTTTGGGTGATCGGGGGTCCGGCGTCAAAAATGCCAAATTTGTTCGTGGACGTCCGTCAAGACGTTGTCTATGCATACGGTTGGCCATCACGGCTTTTCCGACCCATTTGGAAGGTCAAACGAGCCCCGAATCGAGCATACGCCTCATTTCGATGATTTTTGTGTGCTATTACACACCATTTTTTGGGTGATCGGGATTCGATGTCAAAAATGCCAAATTTGTTCATGGACGTCCGTCAAGAAGTTGTCTATGCATACGGTTGGTCATCACGGCTTTTCCGACCCATTTGGAAGGTCAAACGAGCCCCGAATCGAGCATACGCCTCATTTCGACAATTTTCGTGTGCTATTACACATCATTTTTTGGGTGATCGGGATTCCAACGTCAAAAATGCCAAATTTGTTCGTGGGCGTCCGTCAAGGCGTTGTCTATGCATCACGGTTGGCCATCACGGCTTTTCCGACCCATTTGGAAGGTCAAGCGAGCCAGAATCGAGCATCGCCTCATTTCGGCGATTTTAGTGTGCTATTACACACCATTTTTTGGGTGATCGGGATTAGGCGTCAAAAATGCCAAATTTGTTCGTGGGCGTCCGTCAAGAAGTTGTCTATGCATCACGGTTGGTCATCACGGCTTTTCCGACCCATTTGGAAGGTCAAGCGAGCCACTGAATCGAGCATCGCCTCATTTCGGCGATTTTAGTGTGCTATTACACATCATTTTTTGGGTGATCGGGATTAGGCGTCAAAAATGCCAAATTTGTTCGTGGGCGTCCGTCAAGGCGTTGTCTATGCATCACGGTTGGCCATCCACGGCTTTTCCGACCCATTTGGAAGGTCAAGCGAGCCCGAATCGAGCATCGCCTCATTTCGGCGATTTTAGTGTGCTATTACACACCATTTTTTGGGTGATCGGGATTAGGCGTCAAAAATGCCAAATTTGTTCGTGGGCGTCCGTCAAGAAGTTGTCTATGCATCACGGTTGGTCATCACGGCTTTTCCGACCCATTTGGAAGGTCAAGCGAGCCACTGAATCGAGCATCGCCTCATTTCGGCGATTTTTAGTGTGCTATTACACATCATTTTTTGGGTGATCGGGATTAGGCGTCAAAAATGCCAAATTTGTTCGTGGGCGTCCGTCAAGGCGTTGTCTATGCATCACGGTTGGCCATCACGGCTTTTCCGACCCATTTGGAAGGTCAAGCGAGCCACGAATCGAGCATCGCCTCATTTCGGCGATTTTAGTGTGCTATTACACACCATTTTTTGGGTGATCGGGATTCGGCGTCAAAAATGCCAAATTTGTTCGTGGGCGTCCGTCAAGAAGTTGTCTATGCATCACGGTTGGTCATCACGGCTTTTCCGACCCATTTGGAAGGTCAAGCGAGCCCTGAATCGAGCATCACGCCTCATTTAAGCGATTTTAGTGTGCTATTACACATCATTTTTGGGTGATCGGGATTCCGGCGTCAAAAATGCCAAATTTGTTCGTGGGCGTCCGTCAAGGCGTTGTCTATGCATCTGTTGGCCATCACGGCTTTTCCGACCCATTTGGAAGGTCAAGCGAGCCCGAATCGAGCATCGCCTCGTTCGGCGATTTTCGTGTGCTATTACACACCATTTTTTGGGTGATCGGGATTCCGACGTCAAAAAAGCCAAATTTGTTCGTGGACGTCCGTCAAGAAGTTGTCTATGCATACGGTTGGTCATCACGGCTTTTCCGACCCATTTGGAAGGTCAAACGAGCCCTGAATCGAGCATACGCCTCATTTGACGATTTTTGTGTGCTATTACACATCATTTTTTGGGTGATCGGGATTAGGCGTCAAAAATGCCAAATTTGTTCGTGGGCGTCCGTCAAGGCGTTGTCTATGCATACGGTTGGCCATCACGGCTTTTCCGACCCATTTGGAAGGTCAAGCGAGCCCGAATCGAGCATCGCCTCATTTCGGCGATTTTAGTGTGCTATTACACACCATTTTTTGGGTGATCGGGATTAGGCGTCAAAAATGCCAAATTTGTTCGTGGGCGTCCGTCAAGAAGTTGTCTATGCATCACGGTTGGTCATCACGGCTTTTCCGACCCATTTGGAAGGTCAAGCGAGCCACTGAATCGAGCATCGCCTCATTTCGGCGATTTTAGTGTGCTATTACACATCATTTTTTGGGTGATCGGGATTAGGCGTCAAAAATGCCAAATTTGTTCGTGGGCGTCCGTCAAGGCGTTGTCTATGCATCACGGTTGGCCATCACGGCTTTTCCGACCCATTTGGAAGGTCAAGCGAGCCACGAATCGAGCATCGCCTCATTTCGGCGATTTTAGTGTGCTATTACACACCATTTTTTGGGTGATCGGGATTAGGCGTCAAAAATGCCAAATTTGTTCGTGGGCGTCCGTCAAGAAGTTGTCTATGCATCACGGTTGGTCATCACGGCTTTTCCGACCCATTTGGAAGGTCAAGCGAGCCACTGAATCGAGCATCGCCTCATTTCGGCGATTTTTAGTGTGCTATTACACATCATTTTTGGGTGATCGGGATTAGGCGTCAAAAATGCCAAATTTGTTCGTGGGCGTCCGTCAAGGCGTTGTCTATGCATCACGGTTGGCCATCACGGCTTTTCCGACCCATTTGGAAGGTCAAGCGAGCCCGAATCGAGCATCGCCTCATTTCGGCGATTTTAGTGTGCTATTACACACCATTTTTTGGGTGATCGGGATTCGGCGTCAAAAATGCCAAATTTGTTCGTGGGCGTCCGTCAAGAAGTTGTCTATGCATCTGATTTGGTCATCACGGCTTTTCCGACCCATTTGGAAGGTCAAGCGAGCCACTGAATCGAGCATCGCCTCATTTCGGCGATTTTAGTGTGCTATTACACATCATTTTTTGGGTGATCGGGATTCGGCGTCAAAAATGCCAAATTTGTTCGTGGGCGTCCGTCAAGGCGTTGTCTATGCATCACGGTTGGCCATCCACGGCTTTTCCGACCCATTTGGAAGGTCAAGCGAGCCGAATCGAGCATCGCCTCATTTCGGCGATTTTTAGTGTGCTATTACACACCATTTTTTGGGTGATCGGGATTAGGCGTCAAAAATGCCAAATTTGTTCGTGGGCGTCCGTCAAGAAGTTGTCTATGCATCTGGTTGGTCATCCACGGCTTTTCCGACCCATTTGGAAGGTCAAGCGAGCCACTGAATCGAGCATCGCCTCATTTCGGCGATTTTAGTGTGCTATTACACATCATTTTTTGGGTGATCGGGATTAGGCGTCAAAAATGCCAAATTTGTTCGTGGGCGTCCGTCAAGGCGTTGTCTATGCATCACGGTTGGCCATCCACGGCTTTTCCGACCCATTTGGAAGGTCAAGCGAGCCGAATCGAGCATCGCCTCATTTCGACGAGTTTCGTGTGCTATTACACACCATCTTTTGGGTGATCGGGATTCCGACGTCAAAAATGCCAAATTTGTTCGTGGCCGTCCGTCAACAAGTTGTCTAGGCATACGTTTGGTCATCGCGGCTTTTCCCACCCATTTGGAAGGTCAAGCGAGCCTGAATCGAGCATCGCCTCATTTCGGCGATTTTAGTGTGCTATTACACATCATTTTTGGGTGATCGGGATTAGGCGTCAAAAATGCCAAATTTGTTCGTGGGCGTCCGTCAAGGCGTTGTCTATGCATACTGGTTGGCCATCACGGCTTTTCCGACCCATTTGGAAGGTCAAGCGAGCCACGAATCGAGCATCGCCTCATTTCGGCGATTTTAGTGTGCTATTACACACCATTTTTTGGGTGATCGGGATTCGGCGTCAAAAATGCCAAATTTGTTCGTGGGCGTCCGTCAAGAAGTTGTCTATGCATCTGATTTGGTCATCCACGGCTTTTCCGACCCATTTGGAAGGTCAAGCGAGCCACTGAATCGAGCATCGCCTCATTTCGGCGATTTTAGTGTGCTATTACACATCATTTTTGGGTGATCGGGATTCGGCGTCAAAAATGCCAAATTTGTTCGTGGGCGTCCGTCAAGGCGTTGTCTATGCATCACGGTTGGCCATCACGGCTTTTCCGACCCATTTGGAAGGTCAAGCGAGCCGAATCGAGCATCGCCTCATTTCGGCGATTTTAGTGTGCTATTACACACCATTTTTTGGGTGATCGGGATTAGGCGTCAAAAATGCCAAATTTGTTCGTGGGCGTCCGTCAAGAAGTTGTCTATGCATCACGGTTGGTCATCACGGCTTTTCCGACCCATTTGGAAGGTCAAGCGAGCCACTGAATCGAGCATCGCCTCATTTCGGCGATTTTAGGTGTGCTATTACACATCATTTTTTGGGTGATCGGGATTAGGCGTCAAAAATGCCAAATTTGTTCGTGGGCGTCCGTCAAGGCGTTGTCTATGCATCACGGTTGGCCATCACGGCTTTTCCGACCCATTTGGAAGGTCAAGCGAGCCGAATCGAGCATCCGCCTCATTTCGTCGTTTTTCGTGTGCTATTACACACCATTTTTTGGGTGATCGGGATTCGACGTCAAAAATGCCAAATTTGTTCGTGGACGTCCGTCAAGAAGTTGTCTATGCATACGGTTGGTCATCACGGCTTTTCCGACCCATTTGGAAGGTCAAACGAGCCCTGAATCGAGCATACGCCTCATTTCGACGATTTTTCGTGTGCTATTACACATCATTTTTTGGGTGATCGGGATTCGGCGTCAAAAATGCCAAATTTGTTCGTGGGCGTCCGTCAAGGCGTTGTCTATGCATCACGGTTGGCCATCCACGGCTTTTCCGACCCATTTGGAAGGTCAAGCGAGCCGAATCGAGCATCGCCTCATTTCGGCGATTTTTAGTGTGCTATTACACACCATTTTTTGGGTGATCGGGATTAGGCGTCAAAAATGCCAAATTTGTTCGTGGGCGTCCGTCAAGAAGTTGTCTATGCATCACGGTTGGTCATCACGGCTTTTCCGACCCATTTGGAAGGTCAAGCGAGCCACTGAATCGAGCATCGCCTCATTTCGGCGATTTTAGTGTGCTATTACACATCATTTTTGGGTGATCGGGATTAGGCGTCAAAAATGCCAAATTTGTTCGTGGGCGTCCGTCAAGGCGTTGTCTATGCATCGGTTGGCCATCCACGGCTCTTCCGGCCCGTTTGGAAGGTCAACCGAGCCACGAATCGAGCATCCGCCTCATTTCGACGATTTTCGTGTGCTATTACACACCATTTTTTGGGTGATCGGGATTCCGACGTCAAAAATGCCAAATTTGTTCGTGGACGTCCGTCAAGAAGTTGTCTATGCATACGGTTGGTCATCACGGCTTTTCCGACCCATTTGGAAGGTCAAACGAGCCTGAATCGAGCATACGCCTCATTTCGACGATTTTCGTGTGCTATTACACATCATTTTTTGGGTGATCGGGATTCCGACGTCAAAAATGCCAAATTTGTTCGTGGGCGTCCGTCAAGACGTTGTCTATGCATCTGGTTGGCCATCCACGGCTTTTCCGACCCATTTGGAAGGTCAAGCGAGCCACGAATCGAGCATCGCCTCATTTCGGCGATTTTAGGTGTGCTATTACACACCATTTTTTGGGTGATCGGGATTAGGCGTCAAAAATGCCAAATTTGTTCGTGGTCGTCCGTCAAGAAGTTGTCTATGCATACGGTTGGTCATCACGGCTTTTCCGACCCATTTGGAAGGTCAAGCGAGCCACTGAATCGAGCATCGCCTCATTTCGGCGATTTTAGGTGTGCTATTACACATCATTTTTTGGGTGATCGGAGTTAGGCGTCAAAAATGCCAAATTTGTTCGTGGGCGTCCGTCAAGGCGTTGTCTATGCATCACGGTTGGCCATCACGGCTTTTCCGACCCATTTGGAAGGTCAAGCGAGCCACGAATCGAGCATCGCCTCATTTCGGCGATTTTAGTGTGCTATTACACACCATTTTTTGGGTGATCGGGATTCGGCGTCAAAAATGCCACATTTGTTCGTGGCCGTCCGTCAAGAAGTTCACTGTGCACACGGTTGGTCATCACGGCTTTTCCGGCGCATTTGGAAGGTCATCCGAGCCCTGAATTGGGCATACGCCTCATTTCGACGAGTTTCGTGTGCTGTTACACATCATTTTTTGGGTGATCGGGATTAGGCGTCAAAAATGCCAAATTTGTTCGTGGGCGTCCGTCAAGGCGTTGTCTATGCATCACGGTTGGCCATCACGGCTTTTCCGACCCATTTGGAAGGTCAAGCGAGCCACGAATCGAGCATCGCCTCATTTCGGCGATTTTAGGTGTGCTATTACACACCATTTTTTGGGTGATCGGGATTAGGCGTCAAAAATGCCAAATTTGTTCGTGGGCGTCCGTCAAGAAGTTGTCTATGCATCTGGTTGGCCATCACGGCTTTTCCGACCCATTTGGAAGGTCAAGCGAGCCTGAATCGAGCATCGCCTCATTTCGGCGATTTTAGTGTGCTATTACACACCATTTTTGGGTGATCGGGATTCGGCGTCAAAAATGCCAAATTTGTTCGTGGGCGTCCGTCAAGAAGTTGTCTATGCATCACGGTTGGTCATCACGGCTTTTCCGACCCATTTGGAAGGTCAAGCGAGCCTGAATCGAGCATCGCCTCATTTCGGCGATTTTAGTGTGCTATTACACATCATTTTTTGGGTGATCGGGATTCGGCGTCAAAAATGCCAAATTTGTTCGTGGGCGTCCGTCAAGGCGTTGTCTATGCATCACGGTTGGCCATCACGGCTTTTCCGACCCATTTGGAAGGTCAAGCGAGCCGAATCGAGCATCGCCTCATTTCGGCGATTTTTAGTGTGCTATTACACACCATTTTTTGGGTGATCGGGATTCGGCGTCAAAAATGCCAAATTTGTTCGTGGGCGTCCGTCAAGAAGTTGTCTATGCATCACGGTTGGTCATCACGGCTTTTCCGACCCATTTGGAAGGTCAAGCGAGCCACTGAATCGAGCATCGCCTCATTTCGGCGATTTTAGTGTGCTATTACACATCATTTTTTGGGTGATCGGGATTCGGCGTCAAAAATGCCAAATTTGTTCGTGGGCGTCCGTCAAGGCGTTGTCTATGCATCACGGTTGGCCATCACGGCTTTTCCGACCCATTTGGAAGGTCAAGCGAGCCCGAATCGAGCATCGCCTCATTTCGGCGATTTTAGGTGTGCTATTACACACCATTTTTTGGGTGATCGGGATTAGGCGTCAAAAATGCCAAATTTGTTCGTGGGCGTCCGTCAAGAAGTTGTCTATGCATCACGGTTGGTCATCACGGCTTTTCCGACCCATTTGGAAGGTCAAGCGAGCCTGAATCGAGCATCGCCTCATTTCGGCGATTTTAGGTGTGCTATTACACATCATTTTTTGGGTGATCGGGATTCCGGCGTCAAAAATGCCAAATTTGTTCGTGGGCGTCCGTCAAGGCGTTGTCTATGCATCACGGTTGGCCATCACGGCTTTGCCGACCCATTTGGAAGGTCAAACGAGCCCCGAATCGAGCATACGCCTCATTTCGACGATTTTCGTGTGCTATTACACACCATTTTTTGGGTGATCGGGATTCCGGCGTCAAAAATGCCAAATTTGTTCGTGGACGTCCGTCAAGAAGTTGTCTATGCATACGGTTGGTCATCACGGCTTTTCCGACCCATTTGGAAGGTCAAACGAGCCCTGAATCGAGCATACGCCTCATTTCGGCGATTTTTAGTGTGCTATTACACATCATTTTTGGGTGATCGGGATTCGGCGTCAAAAATGCCAAATTTGTTCGTGGGCGTCCGTCAAGGCGTTGTCTATGCATCACGGTTGGCCATCACGGCTTTTCCGACCCATTTGGAAGGTCAAGCGAGCCGAATCGAGCATCGCCTCATTTCGGCGATTTTAGTGTGCTATTACACACCATTTTTTGGGTGATCGGGATTAGGCGTCAAAAATGCCAAATTTGTTCGTGGGCGTCCGTCAAGAAGTTGTCTATGCATACGGTTGGTCATCACGGCTTTTCCGACCCATTTGGAAGGTCAAGCGAGCCTGAATCGAGCATCGCCTCATTTCGGCGATTTTAGGTGTGCTATTACACATCATTTTTGGGTGATCGGGATTCCGGCGTCAAAAATGCCAAATTTGTTCGTGGGCGTCCGTCAAGGCGTTGTCTATGCATCACGGTTGGCCATCACGGCTTTTCCGACCCATTTGGAAGGTCAAGCGAGCCCGAATCGAGCATCGCCTCATTTCGGCGATTTTAGTGTGCTATTACACACCATTTTTTGGGTGATCGGGATTAGGCGTCAAAAATGCCAAATTTGTTCGTGGGCGTCCGTCAAGAAGTTGTCTATGCATCACGGTTGGTCATCACGGCTTTTCCGACCCATTTGGAAGGTCAAGCGAGCCACTGAATCGAGCATCGCCTCATTTCGGCGATTTTAGTGTGCTATTACACATCATTTTTTGGGTGATCGGGATTAGGCGTCAAAAATGCCAAATTTGTTCGTGGGCGTCCGTCAAGGCGTTGTCTATGCATCACGGTTGGCCATCCACGGCTTTTCCGACCCATTTGGAAGGTCAAGCGAGCCGAATCGAGCATCGCCTCATTTCGGCGATTTTAGTGTGCTATTACACACCATTTTTTGGGTGATCGGGATTCGGCGTCAAAAATGCCAAATTTGTTCGTGGGCGTCCGTCAAGAAGTTGTCTATGCATCACGGTTGGTCATCACGGCTTTTCCGACCCATTTGGAAGGTCAAGCGAGCCACTGAATCGAGCATCGCCTCATTTCGGCGATTTTAGGTGTGCTATTACACATCATTTTTTGGGTGATCGGGATTCGGCGTCAAAAATGCCAAATTTGTTCGTGGGCGTCCGTCAAGGCGTTGTCTATGCATACGGTTGGCCATCACGGCTTTTCCGACCCATTTGGAAGGTCAAGCGAGCCGAATCGAGCATCGCCTCATTTCGGCGATTTTAGTGTGCTATTACACACCATTTTTTGGGTGATCGGGATTAGGCGTCAAAAATGCCAAATTTGTTCGTGGGCGTCCGTCAAGAAGTTGTCTATGCATCACGGTTGGTCATCACGGCTTTTCCGACCCATTTGGAAGGTCAAGCGAGCCACTGAATCGAGCATCGCCTCATTTCGGCGATTTTAGTGTGCTATTACACATCATTTTTTGGGTGATCGGGATTCCGGCGTCAAAAATGCCAAATTTGTTCGTGGGCGTCCGTCAAGGCGTTGTCTATGCATCACGGTTGGCCATCACGGCTTTTCCGACCCATTTGGAAGGTCAAGCGAGCCGAATCGAGCATCGCCTCATTTCGGCGATTTTAGTGTGCTATTACACACCATTTTTTGGGTGATCGGGATTAGGCGTCAAAAATGCCAAATTTGTTCGTGGGCGTCCGTCAAGAAGTTGTCTATGCATCACGGTTGGTCATCACGGCTTTTCCGACCCATTTGGAAGGTCAAGCGAGCCTGAATCGAGCATCGCCTCATTTCGGCGATTTTAGTGTGCTATTACACATCATTTTTTGGGTGATCGGGATTAGGCGTCAAAAATGCCAAATTTGTTCGTGGGCGTCCGTCAAGGCGTTGTCTATGCATACAGGTTGGCCATCACGGCTTTTCCGACCCATTTGGAAGGTCAAGCGAGCCACGAATCGAGCATCGCCTCATTTCGGCGATTTTTAGTGTGCTATTACACACCATTTTTTGGGTGATCGGGATTAGGCGTCAAAAATGCCAAATTTGTTCGTGGGCGTCCGTCAAGAAGTTGTCTATGCATCACGGTTGGTCATCACGGCTTTTCCGACCCATTTGGAAGGTCAAGCGAGCCACTGAATCGAGCATCGCCTCATTTCGGCGATTTTTAGTGTGCTATTACACATCATTTTTTGGGTGATCGGGATTAGGCGTCAAAAATGCCAAATTTGTTCGTGGGCGTCCGTCAAGGCGTTGTCTATGCATCACGGTTGGCCATCACGGCTTTTCCGACCCATTTGGAAGGTCAAGCGAGCCGAATCGAGCATCGCCTCATTTCGGCGATTTTAGTGTGCTATTACACACCATTTTTTGGGTGATCGGGATTAGGCGTCAAAAATGCCAAATTTGTTCGTGGGCGTCCGTCAAGAAGTTGTCTATGCATCACGGTTGGTCATCACGGCTTTTCCGACCCATTTGGAAGGTCAAGCGAGCCACTGAATCGAGCATCGCCTCATTTCGGCGATTTTTAGTGTGCTATTACACACCATTTTTTGGGTGATCGGGATTAGGCGTCAAAAATGCCAAATTTGTTCGTGGGCGTCCGTCAAGAAGTTGTCTATGCATCACGGTTGGCCATCACGGCTTTTCCGACCCATTTGGAAGGTCAAGCGAGCCCTGAATCGAGCATCGCCTCATTTCGGCGATTTTAGTGTGCTATTACACATCATTTTTTGGGTGATCGGGATTAGGCGTCAAAAATGCCAAATTTGTTCGTGGGCGTCCGTCAAGAAGTTGTCTATGCATCACGGTTGGCCATCACGGCTTTTCCGACCCATTTGGAAGGTCAAGCGAGCCCGAATCGAGCATCGCCTCATTTCGGCGATTTTTAGTGTGCTATTACACACCATTTTTTGGGTGATCGGGATTAGGCGTCAAAAATGCCAAATTTGTTCGTGGGCGTCCGTCAAGAAGTTGTCTATGCATCACGGTTGGTCATCACGGCTTTTCCGACCCATTTGGAAGGTCAAGCGAGCCCTGAATCGAGCATCGCCTCATTTCGGCGATTTTTAGTGTGCTATTACACATCATTTTTTGGGTGATCGGGATTAGGCGTCAAAAATGCCAAATTTGTTCGTGGGCGTCCGTCAAGGCGTTGTCTATGCATACGGTTGGCCATCACGGCTTTTCCGACCCATTTGGAAGGTCAAGCGAGCCACGAATCGAGCATCGCCTCATTTCGGCGATTTTAGTGTGCTATTACACACCATTTTTTGGGTGATCGGGATTAGGCGTCAAAAATGCCAAATTTGTTCGTGGGCGTCCGTCAAGAAGTTGTCTATGCATCACGGTTGGTCATCACGGCTTTTCCGACCCATTTGGAAGGTCAAGCGAGCCCTGAATCGAGCATCGCCTCATTTCGGCGATTTTTAGTGTGCTATTACACATCATTTTTTGGGTGATCGGGATTAGGCGTCAAAAATGCCAAATTTGTTCGTGGGCGTCCGTCAAGGCGTTGTCTATGCATCACGGTTGGCCATCACGGCTTTTCCGACCCATTTGGAAGGTCAAGCGAGCCGAATCGAGCATCGCCTCATTTCGGCGATTTTAGGTGTGCTATTACACACCATTTTTTGGGTGATCGGGATTAGGCGTCAAAAATGCCAAATTTGTTCGTGGGCGTCCGTCAAGAAGTTGTCTATGCATCACGGTTGGTCATCACGGCTTTTCCGACCCATTTGGAAGGTCAAGCGAGCCACTGAATCGAGCATCGCCTCATTTCGGCGATTTTAGTGTGCTATTACACATCATTTTTTGGGTGATCGGGATTAGGCGTCAAAAATGCCAAATTTGTTCGTGGGCGTCCGTCAAGGCGTTGTCTATGCATCACGGTTGGCCATCACGGCTTTTCCGACCCATTTGGAAGGTCAAGCGAGCCCGAATCGAGCATCGCCTCATTTCGGCGATTTTAGGTGTGCTATTACACACCATTTTTTGGGTGATCGGGATTAGGCGTCAAAAATGCCAAATTTGTTCGTGGGCGTCCGTCAAGAAGTTGTCTATGCATCACGGTTGGTCATCACGGCTTTTCCGACCCATTTGGAAGGTCAAGCGAGCCACTGAATCGAGCATCGCCTCATTTCGGCGATTTTAGGTGTGCTATTACACATCATTTTTGGGTGATCGGGATTCGGCGTCAAAAATGCCAAATTTGTTCGTGGGCGTCCGTCAAGGCGTTGTCTATGCATCACGGTTGGCCATCACGGCTTTTCCGACCCATTTGGAAGGTCAAGCGAGCCACGAATCGAGCATCGCCTCATTTCGGCGATTTTAGTGTGCTATTACACACCATTTTTTGGGTGATCGGGATTCGGCGTCAAAAATGCCAAATTTGTTCGTGGGCGTCCGTCAAGAAGTTGTCTATGCATCACGGTTGGTCATCACGGCTTTTCCGACCCATTTGGAAGGTCAAGCGAGCCACTGAATCGAGCATCGCCTCATTTCGGCGATTTTTAGTGTGCTATTACACATCATTTTTTGGGTGATCGGGATTAGGCGTCAAAAATGCCAAATTTGTTCGTGGGCGTCCGTCAAGGCGTTGTCTATGCATCACGGTTGGCCATCACGGCTTTTCCGACCCATTTGGAAGGTCAAGCGAGCCACGAATCGAGCATCGCCTCATTTCGGCGATTTTAGGTGTGCTATTACACACCATTTTTTGGGTGATCGGGATTAGGCGTCAAAAATGCCAAATTTGTTCGTGGGCGTCCGTCAAGAAGTTGTCTATGCATCACGGTTGGTCATCACGGCTTTTCCGACCCATTTGGAAGGTCAAGCGAGCCCTGAATCGAGCATCGCCTCATTTCGGCGATTTTTAGTGTGCTATTACACATCATTTTTTGGGTGATCGGGATTAGGCGTCAAAAATGCCAAATTTGTTCGTGGGCGTCCGTCAAGGCGTTGTCTATGCATCACGGTTGGCCATCACGGCTTTTCCGACCCATTTGGAAGGTCAAGCGAGCCGAATCGAGCATCGCCTCATTTCGGCGATTTTAGTGTGCTATTACACACCATTTTTTGGGTGATCGGGATTCGGCGTCAAAAATGCCAAATTTGTTCGTGGGCGTCCGTCAAGAAGTTGTCTATGCATCTGGTTGGTCATCACGGCTTTTCCGACCCATTTGGAAGGTCAAGCGAGCCACTGAATCGAGCATCGCCTCATTTCGGCGATTTTAGTGTGCTATTACACATCATTTTTTGGGTGATCGGGATTAGGCGTCAAAAATGCCAAATTTGTTCGTGGGCGTCCGTCAAGGCGTTGTCTATGCATCACGGTTGGCCATCACGGCTTTTCCGACCCATTTGGAAGGTCAAGCGAGCCCGAATCGAGCATCGCCTCATTTCGGCGATTTTTAGTGTGCTATTACACACCATTTTTTGGGTGATCGGGATTAGGCGTCAAAAATGCCAAATTTGTTCGTGGGCGTCCGTCAAGAAGTTGTCTATGCATCACGGTTGGTCATCACGGCTTTTCCGACCCATTTGGAAGGTCAAGCGAGCCACTGAATCGAGCATCGCCTCATTTCGGCGATTTTAGTGTGCTATTACACATCATTTTTTGGGTGATCGGGATTCAGTCAAAAATGCCAAATTTGTTCGTGGGCGTCCGTCAAGGCGTTGTCTATGCATCACGGTTGGCCATCACGGCTTTTCCGACCCATTTGGAAGGTCAAGCGAGCCCTGAATCGAGCATACGCCTCATTTCAACGATTTTCGTGTGCTATTACACACCATTTTTTGGGTGATCGGGATTCCGACGTCAAAAATGCCAAATTTGTTCGTAGACGTCCGTCAAGAAGTTGTCTATGCATACGGTTGGTCATCACGGCTTTTCCGACCCATTTGGAAGGTCAAACGAGCCCCTGAATCGAGCACACGCCTCATTTCGACGATTTTCGTGTGCTTTTACACATCATTTTTTGGGTGATCGGGATTCCGACGTCAAAAATGCCAAATTTGTTCGTGGACATCCGTCAAGACGTTGTCTATGCATACGGTTGGCCATCACGGCTTTTCCGACCCATTGGGAAGGTCAAACGAGCCCCGAATCGAGCATACGCCTCATTTCGGCGATTTTAGTGTGCTATTACACACCATTTTTTGGGTGATCGGGATTAGGCGTCAAAAATGCCAAATTTGTTCGTGGGCGTCCGTCAAGAAGTTGTCTATGCATCACGGTTGGTCATCACGGCTTTTCCGACCCATTTGGAAGGTCAAGCGAGCCTGAATCGAGCATCGCCTCATTTCGGCGATTTTAGTGTGCTATTACACATCATTTTTTGGGTGATCGGGATTCGGCGTCAAAAATGCCAAATTTGTTCGTGGGCGTCCGTCAAGGCGTTGTCTATGCATACGGTTGGCCATCACGGCTTTTCCGACCCATTTGGAAGGTCAAGCGAGCCCGAATCGAGCATCGCCTCATTTCGGCGATTTTAGTGTGCTATTACACACCATTTTTTGGGTGATCGGGATTAGGCGTCAAAAATGCCAAATTTGTTCGTGGGCGTCCGTCAAGAAGTTGTCTATGCATACGGTTGGTCATCACGGCTTTTCCGACCCATTTGGAAGGTCAAGCGAGCCACTGAATCGAGCATCGCCTCATTTCGGCGATTTTAGTGTGCTATTACACATCATTTTTTGGGTGATCGGGATTAGGCGTCAAAAATGCCAAATTTGTTCGTGGGCGTCCGTCAAGGCGTTGTCTATGCATCACGGTTGGCCATCCACGGCTTTTCCGACCCATTTGGAAGGTCAAGCGAGCCACGAATCGAGCATCGCCTCATTTCGACGATTTTAGTGTGCTATTACACACCATTTTTTGGGTGATCGGGATTCGGCGTCAAAAATGCCAAATTTGTTCGTGGGCGTCCGTCAAGAAGTTGTCTATGCATCACGGTTGGTCATCACGGCTTTTCCGACCCATTTGGAAGGTCAAGCGAGCCACTGAATCGAGCATCGCCTCATTTCGGCGATTTTAGTGTGCTATTACACATCATTTTTGGGTGATCGGGATTAGGCGTCAAAAATGCCAAATTTGTTCGTGGGCGTCCGTCAAGGCGTTGTCTATGCATCACGGTTGGCCATCACGGCTTTTCCGACCCATTTGGAAGGTCAAGCGAGCCCGAATCGAGCATCGCCTCATTTCGGCGATTTTTAGTGTGCTATTACACACCATTTTTTGGGTGATCGGGATTCGGCGTCAAAAATGCCAAATTTGTTCGTGGGCGTCCGTCAAGAAGTTGTCTATGCATCACGGTTGGTCATCACGGCTTTTCCGACCCATTTGGAAGGTCAAGCGAGCCACTGAATCGAGCATCGCCTCATTTCGGCGATTTTAGTGTGCTATTACACATCATTTTTTGGGTGATCGGGATTAGGCGTCAAAAATGCCAAATTTGTTCGTGGGCGTCCGTCAAGGCGTTGTCTATGCATCACGGTTGGCCATCACGGCTTTTCCGACCCATTTGGAAGGTCAAGCGAGCCACGAATCGAGCATCGCCTCATTTCGGCGATTTTAGTGTGCTATTACACACCATTTTTTGGGTGATCGGGATTAGGCGTCAAAAATGCCAAATTTGTTCGTGGGCGTCCGTCAAGAAGTTGTCTATGCATCACGGTTGGTCATCACGGCTTTTCCGACCCATTTGGAAGGTCAAGCGAGCCACTGAATCGAGCATCGCCTCATTTCGGCGATTTTTCGTGTGCTATTACACATCATTTTTTGGGTGATCGGGATTCGGCGTCAAAAATGCCAAATTTGTTCGTGGGCGTCCGTCAAGGCGTTGTCTATGCATCTGGTTGGCCATCACGGCTTTTCCGACCCATTTGGAAGGTCAAGCGAGCCGAATCGAGCATCGCCTCATTTCGGCGATTTTTAGTGTGCTATTACACACCATTTTTTGGGTGATCGGGATTAGGCGTCAAAAATGCCAAATTTGTTCGTGGGCGTCCGTCAAGAAGTTGTCTATGCATCTGATTTGGTCATCACGGCTTTTCCGACTCATTTGGATGGTCATGCGAGCTCTGGATCGAGCATTCGCCTCATTTCGTCGTTTTTTGTGTGGTATTACACATCATTTTTTGGGTGATCGGGATTCGGCGTCAAAAATGCCAAATTTGTTCGTGGGCGTCCGTCAAGGCGTTGTCTATGCATCACGGTTGGCCATCCACGGCTTTTCCGACCCATTTGGAAGGTCAAGCGAGCCACGAATCGAGCATCGCCTCATTTCGGCGATTTTAGTGTGCTATTACACACCATTTTTTGGGTGATCGGGATTAGGCGTCAAAAATGCCAAATTTGTTCGTGGGCGTCCGTCAAGAAGTTGTCTATGCATCACGGTTGGTCATCACGGCTTTTCCGACCCATTTGGAAGGTCAAGCGAGCCACTGAATCGAGCATCGCCTCATTTCGGCGATTTTAGTGTGCTATTACACATCATTTTTTGGGTGATCGGGATTCGGCGTCAAAAATGCCAAATTTGTTCGTGGGCGTCCGTCAAGGCGTTGTCTATGCATCTGATTTGGCCATCCACGGCTTTTCCGACCCATTTGGAAGGTCAAGCGAGCCGAATCGAGCATCGCCTCATTTCGGCGATTTTAGGTGTGCTATTACACACCATTTTTTGGGTGATCGGGATTCGGCGTCAAAAATGCCAAATTTGTTCGTGGGCGTCCGTCAAGAAGTTGTCTATGCATCACGGTTGGTCATCACGGCTTTTCCGACCCATTTGGAAGGTCAAGCGAGCCTGAATCGAGCATCGCCTCATTTCGGCGATTTTAGTGTGCTATTACACATCATTTTTTGGGTGATCGGGATTAGGCGTCAAAAATGCCAAATTTGTTCGTGGGCGTCCGTCAAGGCGTTGTCTATGCATCACGGTTGGCCATCCACGGCTTTTCCGACCCATTTGGAAGGTCAAGCGAGCCACGAATCGAGCATCGCCTCATTTCGGCGATTTTAGTGTGCTATTACACACCATTTTTTGGGTGATCGGGATTAGGCGTCAAAAATGCCAAATTTGTTCGTGGGCGTCCGTCAAGAAGTTGTCTATGCATCACGGTTGGTCATCACGGCTTTTCCGACCCATTTGGAAGGTCAAGCGAGCCACTGAATCGAGCATCGCCTCATTTCGGCGATTTTAGTGTGCTATTACACATCATTTTTGGGTGATCGGGATTCGGCGTCAAAAATGCCAAATTTGTTCGTGGGCGTCCGTCAAGGCGTTGTCTATGCATCACGGTTGGCCATCCACGGCTTTTCCGACCCATTTGGAAGGTCAAACGAGCCCCGAATCGAGCATACGCCTCATTTCGACGATTTTCGTGTGCTATTACACACCATTTTTTGGGTGATCGGGATTACGACGTCAAAAATGCCAAATTTGTTCGTGGACGTCCGTTAAGAAGTTGTCTATGCATACGATTGGTCATCACGGCTTTTCCGACCCATTTGGAAGGTCAAACGAGCCCTGAATCGAGCATACGCCTCATTTCGACGATTTTCGTGTGCTATTACACATCATTTTTTGGGTGATCGGGATTAGGCGTCAAAAATGCCAAATTTGTTCGTGGGCGTCCGTCAAGGCGTTGTCTATGCATCACGGTTGGCCATCACGGCTTTTCCGACCCATTTGGAAGGTCAAGCGAGCCCGAATCGAGCATCGCCTCATTTCGGCGATTTTAGTGTGCTATTACACACCATTTTTTGGGTGATCGGGATTCCGCGTCAAAAATGCCAAATTTGTTCGTGGGCGTCCGTCAAGAAGTTGTCTATGCATCACGGTTGGTCATCACGGCTTTTCCGACCCATTTGGAAGGTCAAGCGAGCCACTGAATCGAGCATCGCCTCATTTCGGCGATTTTAGTGTGCTATTACACATCATTTTTTGGGTGATCGGGATTCGGCGTCAAAAATGCCAAATTTGTTCGTGGGCGTCCGTCAAGGCGTTGTCTATGCATCACGGTTGGCCATCCACGGCTTTTCCGACCCATTTGGAAGGTCAAGCGAGCCCGAATCGAGCATCGCCTCATTTCGGCGATTTTAGTGTGCTATTACACACCATTTTTTGGGTGATCGGGATTAGGCGTCAAAAATGCCAAATTTGTTCGTGGGCGTCCGTCAAGAAGTTGTCTATGCATCACGGTTGGTCATCCACGGCTTTTCCGACCCATTTGGAAGGTCAAGCGAGCCTGAATCGAGCATCGCCTCATTTCGGCGATTTTAGTGTGCTATTACACATCATTTTTTGGGTGATCGGGATTCCGGCGTCAAAAATGCCAAATTTGTTCGTGGGCGTCCGTCAAGGCGTTGTCTATGCATCTGATTTGGCCATCACGGCTTTTCCGACCCATTTGGAAGGTCAAGCGAGCCCTGAATCGAGCATCGCCTCATTTCGGCGATTTTAGTGTGCTATTACACACCATTTTTTGGGTGATCGGGATTAGGCGTCAAAAATGCCAAATTTGTTCGTGGGCGTCCGTCAAGAAGTTGTCTATGCATCTGGTTGGTCATCCACGGCTTTTCCGACCCATTTGGAAGGTCAAGCGAGCCTGAATCGAGCATCGCCTCATTTCGGCGATTTTAGTGTGCTATTACACATCATTTTTTGGGTGATCGGGATTAGGCGTCAAAAATGCCAAATTTGTTCGTGGGCGTCCGTCAAGGCGTTGTCTATGCATCACGGTTGGCCATCACGGCTTTTCCGACCCATTTGGAAGGTCAAGCGAGCCCGAATCGAGCATCGCCTCATTTCGGCGATTTTAGTGTGCTATTACACACCATTTTTTGGGTGATCGGGATTAGGCGTCAAAAATGCCAAATTTGTTCGTGGGCGTCCGTCAAGAAGTTGTCTATGCATAGGGTTGGTCATCACGGCTTTTCCGACCCATTTGGAAGGTCAAGCGAGCCTGAATCGAGCATCGCCTCATTTCGGCGATTTTTAGTGTGCTATTACACATCATTTTTGGGTGATCGGGATTCGGCGTCAAAAATGCCAAATTTGTTCGTGGGCGTCCGTCAAGGCGTTGTCTATGCATACGGTTGGCCATCACGGCTTTTCCGACCCATTTGGAAGGTCAAGCGAGCCCGAATCGAGCATCGCCTCATTTCGGCGATTTTAGGTGTGCTATTACACACCATTTTTTGGGTGATCGGGATTAGGCGTCAAAAATGCCAAATTTGTTCGTGGGCGTCCGTCAAGAAGTTGTCTATGCATCTGATTTGGTCATCACGGCTTTTCCGACCCATTTGGAAGGTCAAGCGAGCCTGAATCGAGCATCGCCTCATTTCGGCGATTTTAGGTGTGCTATTACACATCATTTTTGGGTGATCGGGATTAGGCGTCAAAAATGCCAAATTTGTTCGTGGGCGTCCGTCAAGGCGTTGTCTATGCATCACGGTTGGCCATCACGGCTTTTCCGACCCATTTGGAAGGTCAAGCGAGCCCGAATCGAGCATCGCCTCATTTCGGCGATTTTAGTGTGCTATTACACACCATTTTTTGGGTGATCGGGATTCGGCGTCAAAAATGCCAAATTTGTTCGTGGGCGTCCGTCAAGAAGTTGTCTATGCATCACGGTTGGTCATCACGGCTTTTCCGACCCATTTGGAAGGTCAAGCGAGCCACTGAATCGAGCATCGCCTCATTTCGGCGATTTTAGGTGTGCTATTACACATCATTTTTGGGTGATCGGGATTAGGCGTCAAAAATGCCAAATTTGTTCGTGGGCGTCCGTCAAGGCGTTGTCTATGCATCGGTTGGCCATCACGGCTTTTCCGACCCATTTGGAAGGTCAAGCGAGCCACGAATCGAGCATCGCCTCATTTCGGCGATTTTAGTGTGCTATTACACACCATTTTTTGGGTGATCGGGATTAGGCGTCAAAAATGCCAAATTTGTTCGTGGGCGTCCGTCAAGAAGTTGTCTATGCATACGGTTGGTCATCACGGCTTTTCCGACCCATTTGGAAGGTCAAGCGAGCCTGAATCGAGCATCGCCTCATTTCGGCGATTTTAGTGTGCTATTACACATCATTTTTTGGGTGATCGGGATTCGGCGTCAAAAATGCCAAATTTGTTCGTGGGCGTCCGTCAAGGCGTTGTCTATGCATCACGGTTGGCCATCACGGCTTTTCCGACCCATTTGGAAGGTCAAGCGAGCCCTGAATCGAGCATCGCCTCATTTCGGCGATTTTAGTGTGCTATTACACACCATTTTTTGGGTGATCGGGATTAGGCGTCAAAAATGCCAAATTTGTTCGTGGGCGTCCGTCAAGAAGTTGTCTATGCATCTGGTTGGTCATCACGGCTTTTCCGACCCATTTGGAAGGTCAAGCGAGCCACTGAATCGAGCATCGCCTCATTTCGGCGATTTTTCGTGTGCTATTACACATCATTTTTTGGGTGATCGGGATTAGGCGTCAAAAATGCCAAATTTGTTCGTGGGCGTCCGTCAAGGCGTTGTCTATGCATACGGTTGGCCATCACGGCTTTTCCGACCCATTTGGAAGGTCAAGCGAGCCGAATCGAGCATCGCCTCATTTCGGCGATTTTAGTGTGCTATTACACACCATTTTTTGGGTGATCGGGATTAGGCGTCAAAAATGCCAAATTTGTTCGTGGGCGTCCGTCAAGAAGTTGTCTATGCATCTGGTTGGTCATCACGGCTTTTCCGACCCATTTGGAAGGTCAAGCGAGCCACTGAATCGAGCATCGCCTCATTTCGGCGATTTTAGTGTGCTATTACACATCATTTTTTGGGTGATCGGGATTCGGCGTCAAAAATGCCAAATTTGTTCGTGGGCGTCCGTCAAGGCGTTGTCTATGCATCACGGTTGGCCATCACGGCTTTTCCGACCCATTTGGAAGGTCAAGCGAGCCACGAATCGAGCATCGCCTCATTTCGGCGATTTTAGTGTGCTATTACACACCATTTTTTGGGTGATCGGGATTAGGCGTCAAAAATGCCAAATTTGTTCGTGGACGTCCGTCAAGAAGTTGTCTATGCATACGGTTGGTCATCACGGCTTTTCCGACCCATTTGGAAGGTCAAACGAGCCCTGAATCGAGCATACGCCTCATTTCGACGATTTTGGTGTGCTATTACACATCATTGTTTGGGTGATCGGGATTAGGCGTCAAAAATGCCAAATTTGTTCGTGGGCGTCCGTCAAGGCGTTGTCTATGCATCACGGTTGGCCATCCACGGCTTTTCCGACCCATTTGGAAGGTCAAGCGAGCCGTGAATCGAGCATACGCCTCATTTCGACGATTTTCGTGTGCTATTACACACCATTTTTTGGGTGATCGGGATTCTGACGTCAAAAATGCCAAATTTGTTCGTGGACGTCCGTCAAGAAGTTGTCTATGCATACGGTTGGTCATCACGGCTTTTCCGACCCATTTGGAAGGTCAAACGAGCCCTGAATCGAGCATACGCCTCATTTCGACGATTTTCGTGTGCTATTACACATCATTTTTTGGGTGATCGGGATTCCGACGTCAAAAATGCCAAATTTGTTCGTGGACGTCCGTCAAGACGTTGTCTATGCATACGGTTGGCCATCACGGCTTTTCCGACCCATTTGGAAGGTCAAACGAGCCCGAATCGAGCATCGCCTCATTTCGGCGATTTTAGTGTGCTATTACACACCATTTTTTGGGTGATCGGGATTAGGCGTCAAAAATGCCAAATTTGTTCGTGGGCGTCCGTCAAGAAGTTGTCTATGCATCTGGTTGGTCATCACGGCTTTTCCGACCCATTTGGAAGGTCAAGCGAGCCACTGAATCGAGCATCGCCTCATTTCGGCGATTTTTAGTGTGCTATTACACATCATTTTTTGGGTGATCGGGATTCGGCGTCAAAAATGCCAAATTTGTTCGTGGGCGTCCGTCAAGGCGTTGTCTATGCATCTGGTTGGCCATCCACGGCTTTTCCGACCCATTTGGAAGGTCAAGCGAGCCCGAATCGAGCATCGCCTCATTTCGGCGATTTTAGTGTGCTATTACACACCATTTTTTGGGTGATCGGGATTCGGCGTCAAAAATGCCAAATTTGTTCGTGGGCGTCCGTCAAGAAGTTGTCTATGCATCACGGTTGGTCATCACGGCTTTTCCGACCCATTTGGAAGGTCAAGCGAGCCACTGAATCGAGCATCGCCTCATTTCGGCGATTTTTAGTGTGCTATTACACATCATTTTTTGGGTGATCGGGATTAGGCGTCAAAAATGCCAAATTTGTTCGTGGGCGTCCGTCAAGGCGTTGTCTATGCATCACGGTTGGCCATCACGGCTTTTCCGACCCATTTGGAAGGTCAAGCGAGCCCGAATCGAGCATCGCCTCATTTCGGCGATTTTTAGTGTGCTATTACACACCATTTTTTGGGTGATCGGGATTCGGCGTCAAAAATGCCAAATTTGTTCGTGGGCGTCCGTCAAGAAGTTGTCTATGCATACTGGTTGGTCATCACGGCTTTTCCGACCCATTTGGAAGGTCAAGCGAGCCTGAATCGAGCATCGCCTCATTTCGGCGATTTTAGTGTGCTATTACACATCATTTTTTGGGTGATCGGGATTCGGCGTCAAAAATGCCAAATTTGTTCGTGGGCGTCCGTCAAGGCGTTGTCTATGCATCACGGTTGGCCATCACGGCTTTTCCGACCCATTTGGAAGGTCAAGCGAGCCACGAATCGAGCATCGCCTCATTTCGGCGATTTTAGTGTGCTATTACACACCATTTTTTGGGTGATCGGGATTCGGCGTCAAAAATGCCAAATTTGTTCGTGGGCGTCCGTCAAGAAGTTGTCTATGCATCACGGTTGGTCATCACGGCTTTTCCGACCCATTTGGAAGGTCAAGCGAGCCCTGAATCGAGCATCGCCTCATTTCGGCGATTTTAGTGTGCTATTACACATCATTTTTTGGGTGATCGGGATTAGGCGTCAAAAATGCCAAATTTGTTCGTGGGCGTCCGTCAAGGCGTTGTCTATGCATACGGTTGGCCATCACGGCTTTTCCGACCCATTTGGAAGGTCAAGCGAGCCCGAATCGAGCATCGCCTCATTTCGGCGATTTTAGTGTGCTATTACACACCATTTTTTGGGTGATCGGGATTAGGCGTCAAAAATGCCAAATTTGTTCGTGGGCGTCCGTCAAGAAGTTGTCTATGCATCACGGTTGGTCATCACGGCTTTTCCGACCCATTTGGAAGGTCAAGCGAGCCCTGAATCGAGCATCGCCTCATTTCGGCGATTTTAGTGTGCTATTACACATCATTTTTTGGGTGATCGGGATTAGGCGTCAAAAATGCCAAATTTGTTCGTGGGCGTCCGTCAAGGCGTTGTCTATGCATCACGGTTGGCCATCCACGGCTTTTCCGACCCATTTGGAAGGTCAAGCGAGCCCGAATCGAGCATCGCCTCATTTCGGCGATTTTAGTGTGCTATTACACACCATTTTTTGGGTGATCGGGATTAGGCGTCAAAAATGCCAAATTTGTTCGTGGGCGTCCGTCAAGAAGTTGTCTATGCATCACGGTTGGTCATCACGGCTTTTCCGACCCATTTGGAAGGTCAAGCGAGCCTGAATCGAGCATCGCCTCATTTCGGCGATTTTAGTGTGCTATTACACATCATTTTTTGGGTGATCGGGATTAGGCGTCAAAAATGCCAAATTTGTTCGTGGGCGTCCGTCAAGGCGTTGTCTATGCATCTGGTTGGCCATCACGGCTTTTCCGACCCATTTGGAAGGTCAAGCGAGCCACGAATCGAGCATCGCCTCATTTCGGCGATTTTAGTGTGCTATTACACACCATTTTTTGGGTGATCGGGATTAGGCGTCAAAAATGTCAAATTTGTTCGTGGACGTCCGTCAAGAAGTTGTCTATGCATACGGTTGGTCATCACGGCTTTTCCGACCCATTTGGAAGGTCAAACGAGCCACTGAATCGAGCATCGCCTCATTTCGGCGATTTTTCGTGTGCTATTACACATCATTTTTTGGGTGATCGGGATTCGGCGTCAAAAATGCCAAATTTGTTCGTGGGCGTCCGTCAAGGCGTTGTCTATGCATCACGGTTGGCCATCCACGGCTTTTCCGACCCATTTGGAAGGTCAAGCGAGCCGAATCGAGCATCGCCTCATTTCGGCGATTTTTAGTGTGCTATTACACACCATTTTTTGGGTGATCGGGATTAGGCGTCAAAAATGCCAAATTTGTTCGTGGGCGTCCGTCAAGAAGTTGTCTATGCATCTGGTTGGTCATCCACGGCTTTTCCGACCCATTTGGAAGGTCAAGCGAGCCCTGAATCGAGCATCGCCTCATTTCGGCGATTTTAGGTGTGCTATTACACATCATTTTTTGGGTGATCGGGATTAGGCGTCAAAAATGCCAAATTTGTTCGTGGGCGTCCGTCAAGGCGTTGTCTATGCATCACGGTTGGCCATCACGGCTTTTCCGACCCATTTGGAAGGTCAAGCGAGCCACGAATCGAGCATCGCCTCATTTCGGCGATTTTAGTGTGCTATTACACACCATTTTTTGGGTGATCGGGATTAGGCGTCAAAAATGCCAAATTTGTTCGTGGGCGTCCGTCAAGAAGTTGTCTATGCATACGGTTGGTCATCACGGCTTTTCCGACCCATTTGGAAGGTCAAGCGAGCCACTGAATCGAGCATCGCCTCATTTCGGCGATTTTAGTGTGCTATTACACATCATTTTTTGGGTGATCGGGATTAGGCGTCAAAAATGCCAAATTTGTTCGTGGGCGTCCGTCAAGGCGTTGTCTATGCATCACGGTTGGCCATCACGGCTTTTCCGACCCATTTGGAAGGTCAAGCGAGCCGAATCGAGCATCGCCTCATTTCGGCGATTTTTCGTGTGCTATTACACACCATTTTTTGGGTGATCGGGATTAGGCGTCAAAAATGCCAAATTTGTTCGTGGGCGTCCGTCAAGAAGTTGTCTATGCATCACGGTTGGTCATCACGGCTTTTCCGACCCATTTGGAAGGTCAAGCGAGCCACTGAATCGAGCATCGCCTCATTTCGGCGATTTTAGTGTGCTATTACACATCATTTTTTGGGTGATCGGGATTAGGCGTCAAAAATGCCAAATTTGTTCGTGGGCGTCCGTCAAGGCGTTGTCTATGCATCACGGTTGGCCATCACGGCTTTTCCGACCCATTTGGAAGGTCAAGCGAGCCCGAATCGAGCATCGCCTCATTTCGGCGATTTTAGGTGTGCTATTACACACCATTTTTTGGGTGATCGGGATTAGGCGTCAAAAATGCCAAATTTGTTCGTGGGCGTCCGTCAAGAAGTTGTCTATGCATCACGGTTGGTCATCACGGCTTTTCCGACCCATTTGGAAGGTCAAGCGAGCCCTGAATCGAGCATCGCCTCATTTCGGCGATTTTAGTGTGCTATTACACATCATTTTTTGGGTGATCGGGATTAGGCGTCAAAAATGCCAAATTTGTTCGTGGGCGTCCGTCAAGGCGTTGTCTATGCATACGGTTGGCCATCCACGGCTTTTCCGACCCATTTGGAAGGTCAAGCGAGCCGAATCGAGCATCGCCTCATTTCGGCGATTTTAGGTGTGCTATTACACACCATTTTTTGGGTGATCGGGATTAGGCGTCAAAAATGCCAAATTTGTTCGTGGGCGTCCGTCAAGAAGTTGTCTATGCATCACGGTTGGTCATCACGGCTTTTCCGACCCATTTGGAAGGTCAAGCGAGCCCTGAATCGAGCATCGCCTCATTTCGGCGATTTTAGTGTGCTATTACACATCATTTTTTGGGTGATCGGGATTCGGCGTCAAAAATGCCAAATTTGTTCGTGGGCGTCCGTCAAGGCGTTGTCTATGCATACGGTTGGCCATCACGGCTTTTCCGACCCATTTGGAAGGTCAAGCGAGCCCGAATCGAGCATCGCCTCATTTCGGCGATTTTAGGTGTGCTATTACACACCATTTTTTGGGTGATCGGGATTCGGCGTCAAAAATGCCAAATTTGTTCGTGGGCGTCCGTCAAGAAGTTGTCTATGCATCACGGTTGGTCATCACGGCTTTTCCGACCCATTTGGAAGGTCAAGCGAGCCACTGAATCGAGCATCGCCTCATTTCGGCGATTTTAGTGTGCTATTACACATCATTTTTGGGTGATCGGGATTAGGCGTCAAAAATGCCAAATTTGTTCGTGGGCGTCCGTCAAGGCGTTGTCTATGCATCACGGTTGGCCATCACGGCTTTTCCGACCCATTTGGAAGGTCGAGGCGGGCCTGAATCGAGCATACGCCTCATTTCGACGATTTTCGTGTGCTATTACACACCATTTTTTGGGTGATCGGGATTCCGACGTCAAAAATGCCAAATTTGTTCGTGGACGTCCGTCAAGAAGTTGTCTATGCATACGGTTGGTCATCACGGCTTTTCCGACCCATTTGGAAGGTCAAACGAGCCCTGAATCGAGCATACGCCTCATTTCGACGATTTTCGTGTGCTATTACACATCATTTTTTGGGTGATCGGGATTCCGACGTCAAAAATGCCAAATTTGTTCGTGGACGTCCGTCAAGACGTTGTCTATGCATCCGGTTGGCCTTCACGGCTTTTCCGTCCCATTTGGAAGGTCATTCGAGCCCTGAATCGAGCATACGCCTCATTTCGACGATTTTCGTGTGCTATTACACACCATTTTTTGGGTGATCGGGATTCAACGTCAAAAATGCCAAATTTGTTCGTGGACGTCCGTCAAGAAGTTGTCTATGCATACGGTTGGTCATCACGGCTTTTCCGACCCATTTGGAAGGTCAAACGAGCCTTGAATCGAGCATACGCCTCATTTCGACGATTTTTGTGTGCTATTACACATCATTTTTTGGGTGATCGGGATTCGGCGTCAAAAATGCCAAATTTGTTCGTGGGCGTCCGTCAAGAAGTTGTCTATGCATACGGTTGGTCATCACGGCTTTTCCGACCCATTTGGAAGGTCAAACGAGCCCTGAATCGAGCATACGCCTCATTTCGACGATTTTCGTGTGCTATTACACACCATTTTTTGGGTGATCGGGATTTCGACGTCAAAAATGCCAAATTTGTTCATGGACGTCCGTCAAGAAGTTGTCTATGCATATGGTTGGTCATCACGGCTTTTCCGACCCATTTGGAAGGTCAAACGAGCCCTGAATCGAGCATACGCCTCATTTCGACGATTTTCGTGTGCTATTACACATCATTTTTTGGGTGATCGGGATTCCGACGTCAAAAATGCCAAATTTATTCGTGGACGTCCGTCAAGACGTTGTCTATGCATACGGTTGGCTATCACGGCTTTTCCGACCCATTTGGAAGGTCAAGCGAGCCGAATCGAGCATCGCCTCATTTCGGCGATTTTTAGTGTGCTATTACACACCATTTTTTGGGTGATCGGGATTAGGCGTCAAAAATGCCAAATTTGTTCGTGGGCGTCCGTCAAGAAGTTGTCTATGCATCTGGTTGGCCATCACGGCTTTTCCGACCCATTTGGAAGGTCAAGCGAGCCACGAATCGAGCATCGCCTCATTTCGGCGATTTTTAGTGTGCTATTACACACCATTTTTTGGGTGATCGGGATTCGGCGTCAAAAATGCCAAATTTGTTCGTGGGCGTCCGTCAAGAAGTTGTCTATGCATCTGGTTGGCCATCACGGCTTTTCCGACCCATTTGGAAGGTCAAGCGAGCCCTGAATCGAGCATCGCCTCATTTCGGCGATTTTTCGTGTGCTATTACACATCATTTTTGGGTGATCGGGATTCGGCGTCAAAAATGCCAAATTTGTTCGTGGGCGTCCGTCAAGAAGTTGTCTATGCATCTGGTTGGCCATCACGGCTTTTCCGACCCATTTGGAAGGTCAAGCGAGCCCTGAATCGAGCATCGCCTCATTTCGGCGATTTTAGTGTGCTATTACACCCCGTGTTTTGGGTGTTCGGGCTTCGGCTGTCAAAAATGTGAACTTTGTGCGTGGACGTCCGTCAAGAAGTTGTCTATGCTTACGGTTGGTCATCACGGCTTTTCCGATCCATTTTGAAGGTCAAGCGAGCCTGAATCGAGCATCGCCTCATTTCGGCGATTTTAGGTGTGCTATTACACATCATTTTTTGGGTGATCGGGATTCGGCGTCAAAAATGCCAAATTTGTTCGTGGGCGTCCGTCAAGAAGTTGTCTATGCATCACGGTTGGCCATCACGGCTTTTCCGACCCATTTGGAAGGTCAAGCGAGCCCGAATCGAGCATCGCCTCATTTCGGCGATTTTAGTGTGCTATTACACACCATTTTTTGGGTGATCGGGATTAGGCGTCAAAAATGCCAAATTTGTTCGTGGGCGTCCGTCAAGAAGTTGTCTATGCATCACGGTTGGTCATCACGGCTTTTCCGACCCATTTGGAAGGTCAAGCGAGCCTGAATCGAGCATCGCCTCATTTCGGCGATTTTAGTGTGCTAATAAACATCATTTTTTGGGTGATCGGGGTTCCGACGTCAAAAATGCCAAATTTGTTCGTGGCCGTCCGTCAAGACGTCGTCTATGCATCTGGTTGGCCATCAC
>JAPXVU010000053.1:0-45863 GCA_027789145.1 Solanum arcanum
CAGGACCATGCTTGGCATTCATGGAGTTGCGCCTCAAGCTCAAGAAGACTACATGGCACATTAAGCATGTCGCGCCTCAAGCTTCGAGAGACTAGGTGACGCGCTCAAGGCATCGCGCCTTTAGCTTTTGGAGCCTAAGTGGCGCTCAAGGCGCTATGCCAAAAGCTCGAGGAACCTGGTGGCATGCTCAATGTGTCGTGCCTCAGGCTTTGGGTGGCAGGGTGACGCGCTCACGGTGTTGAAATTAAAAGGTGGTGGAGCTAGGGTAGTGCGCTTAGGGCATCGTGCCTCAAGATCTTGTAGCTGTGGCAGCGCTCTTAGGGTATCATTCCTCACGATCTGGTAGCCTAGTTTGAGCTGGTAAAGGTTCACTCCGATAGCCTAGATGGCACACTCAGAGCATTGTGCCTCAAGCTCCAGATGCCTGGGTGGCACACTTAGGGCATCACGACTGAAGATGAGAGAGCCTGGGTGGAGCGCTCAAGCGTCGCATTTCAAGCTAAGGGAGCCTTGGTGGCGCGCTTATGGCTTCATGACTCAATCCCCATTACCCTTGGTGGAACACATAGGGAGTCGAGCCTCAAGCTCCTGATTCCTGGTTTGCCCACTCAGGGAAATGCTTCTCAATCTCCTATAGCCTGGTTTGTTTTCTCAAGGCGTCGCGTGTCAAGATCTCGGTGCCTAGGTGGCACGCTCAGAGCGTCGCGCCTCAGGATCAGGGGGCCTGGGGCTCTAAGGGTATCATTCCTCAAGATCTTGTTGCCTGGGTGGCGCTCACGGCGTCAAGCCACAAGCTCTAGGATCATCGGTTGCGCTCAACGCGCTGCGCCTCAAGCACAAGTTGCCTGGGTGGTAAACTCAGAGCTTCGTGCCTCAAGCACTGAGTGCCTTGGTGGCATGCCCATGGCATCACGCCTAAGGCTCTAGGAGACTTGTTAGTGCCTCACGGCGTTGCGCCTCAAGTTCTTTTAGCATGCGTGGCACATTTAGAGAATCGTCCCTCAAGCTTTGGGACCCTGGTTTGCACGCTCGTGGCGTCGCACCTCAAGATCCTATAGAAAGGTTTGCGTGCTCAAGGCATCACGCCTAAAGCTCTAAGTGAGCTGGGGTGGCGCGTTCACGGAGTCATTCCTCAATCTCTGTGAGCCAAGGTGGCGTGCT
Source organism: Solanum arcanum (assembly GCA_027789145.1). Taxonomy (NCBI): domain Eukaryota; kingdom Viridiplantae; phylum Streptophyta; class Magnoliopsida; order Solanales; family Solanaceae; genus Solanum; species Solanum arcanum. The sequence goes on from JAPXVU010000053.1 coordinate 1,162, forward strand.
CAGAGCATCATGATGCACTATTAATGAGACTTGGTGGTGCTCACGGCGCTGCTCCTGAACCTTTAGGATCATAGGTCACACGCTCAGGACGCTGCTCCTCAGGCTCCAGGACCCTTAGTGGCGGTCTCATGGTGTTGCTCCTCAAGATATATGAGCCTAGGTTATATGCAGGGGTATCGTACTTCAAGATCTAGGAGCTTGGTGGCGAGCTCAAGCCCAACTCCACATGATCTGGGAGCCTCGGGGCACTGCGCCTAAAGCTCTAAGATCCTGGGCGGCTGAGATAGAGCATCATGCCTTAAGCTTCGTGTGCCAGAGTTTCACGCTCAGGACGTCGCGCCTCAGGATTTGAGAGCCTAGGTAGGGAACTCACGGCGTTGTGACTCTAGCTCTGAAATCCCAGTTGGTGCACTCAGGGTATTGTGCCTCAAGCTCCGGGAGCTAGGATGGCACTCCTCATGCTACGAGAGACTGGGTGGCGCTCTCCAGCTATCGTCCCTCAAGATCTAAATGCCTGATTTGTTTGCATAGGGCATTACGCGACAGGCTATGTGATCCTTGTATGCATGCTCAAAGCGTCTTACCTAAATCTGCGAGTGCTTGATTGGATCTTGAGGGGAAGCGCAATAAGATCCGAGTGGTTTGAGAACGCTTAGGCGTTCCGCCTCAAGCTGCAGGATCCTTGGTGGTGCACTGAAGGAGTCGTGCATCAAGCTCATGTATCCTGGGTGGTGCGCTTAGGGAATCATCCCTCAAGCCCCAGGAGCGTAGTTGGTGTGCACAAGGAAGCACGTATCATGTTACGCGGGGCTAGGGGGTGCTCACGGGCTCGCACCTCAAGCTTCAGGATCATAGGTCGGACGCTAAGGGCGCTACACCTCATGGTCCGGGAGCTTGGGTGGTGTGCTCAGAGTGTCGTGCCGCAAGCTATGCTAGCCTAGGTGGAACTCAAGGCGCTGCGCCAAAAGCTAAAGGAGCCTAAATGTCACGCATAAGGCATGGTACCTCAAGCACCGGGAGCCTGTATATTGCGCTAAGGGTGTGCACTCAAAATCTTATAGCCTAAGCGGCGCGCTTAGGGCATCATTCCTCATTCTCAGAGAGCCAGTTGGCGCGCTTTTCACCTTATGCCACAAGATCTAAGAATGTGGTGGGCGCACTCAAGGAATCGCGCCTCAAGCTCTGAGGGCTGGGGGTGCTCAATGCGCTGCGCCTCAAGCTGTTAGAGGCTCGGTGGTTCACTCAAGAAGACGTGCCTGAAGCTCCTAGAGCCTAGTTAGCGTGCTCAGGGCGTCGCATCTCAAGTTACAGAGGCTAGGGGCGTTTAAGGCTTCGCGCCTCAAGCTCTTAGAGCCCGGGTGGAACGCTCAGGGCATTGTGGCTTTGTCTCCAGGAGACTGGGTGGTGCACTAAGGGCACCGCGCCGCAGGCTACGCTAGCCTAGATGGGGCTCAAAGAGCTGCGGGTCAAGCTGAAGGAACTTAGGTAGAACACATAAGGTGTCATGCCTCAGGCATTGGGAACCTTGGTTGTGCACTAAAGGCGTTGCGCCTCAAAATCATATAGCCTAATCAGCGCTCTTAGGGAGTCTTGACTCAAGCTTAGAGAGATAGGTTGACGTCGTACCACAAGCTCAGGGAACCTGGTTTGCTCACTTAATTCTTCACTCCTCATGCTCTGGGGCTTGAGGTTCTCAAGGCATTACGCCTTAAGATCCAGAATCATAGGTGTTGCGCTCAGGGAGTCATGCCTCAAGCTCGAATTGCCTGGGTCGCGTGTTCAGGGCAGTGTGTCGCAGGCTAAGTGAGACTGGGTGGCGCTCAATGTGTTGTTCCTCAAGCTCAAGGAGCATAGGTGGAATGCTTTGGGCGTCGCGCTTCAGGCTCATGGACCGTAGGTGGTGCGCTCAGGGCGTCGTGCTTCAAGATCAAGTAACCTAGGCGGCGCACTCAAGGCATCCCGACTCAAGCTCCGAGGGGCCGGGGGCGCTCAAGTTGCGGCACTTCAAGCACCAAGATCCTTGTTGCTTCACTCAAGGCGTCGCCCCTCAAGATCTGTGAGCTTGGTTATAACCAAGTGTCGCGCTTAAGTTGTGGTGCCACTAGCTCTTGGATCTTGGTTGACGCATTCAGAGCGTCGCTCCTCAATCTTTGGCAGATTGGTTTCACAGATCAATGTGTCATGCCTCAAGCTCCAGTTTCCTGGGTAGCGAACTCAAGACTTCACGCCTTAAATAACGGGGGGTTCTGGGGCAATGAAGTCGTCCCACCTTAAGCTCTAAGAGACCGAGTGGCACACTTAGTGTGTCGTGTCTCTGGCTCCAGGAGACAGGGTGGCGTGCGAAATGAGTCACGCCTCAAGCTATGCATTCCTGGGTGGCACTCAGTGCGTCGAGCCTTGTTGCCTGCCAAAAGGCTTTCTTCTCATTTCCTCCTGATTTTTCTTATATAGTCTCTATTTCAATTAGTCAATATGCCAGTGCCTATTTATTTTGTTTAACTTCGTCCTCTTTTGTTAGGCGTGTGATCTATTTGAAAGCTCCGTCCTCTTTTTGCCTGGAAGAGGGTCAATCTCAAAGCAAATGAAAGCGGTTGATTTGATGCTCTCCGGAAAGATCCAAAATAGCAGCGGATGAGAAGTTAGCACTATCCTGCTTCCATCCCTATCTCACCTTTTTTTCCTTTGTTGACGTTGTCATTTTGTCACTAATTGTCTAATTAGTCATAGTTCTCTTCTTTGGGGGGTTTGATTGCCTTCTCATCCATCTTGATATTGTCTAGATAGGCTTTTGCTTTATTTACTCGGAGTTCTTTCTATCTAGTGTGGTTTCTTTTTTGCATTCACTAGAGGAGTTCTAGTTAGATAAATTCTTTGCCTGCAAAAATTATCTCACCAACCAATCTATCACAAGCTAATTTGGCTAAACAAAGGACTTGGTGATTAGTAGTTTGTTCAACAGAAGCAATTTGATGTTATTGGCTTCTTATTCAACTCATTTGAGTAAACCCCATCTTCACTTCATCCCTCTTCCCTTTCATTGATTACAGTTAGCGCAATAGGATGCTCGATTTTCCATCTCGTCTCTTCTAGCCCTTTATCCCATGCTTAGGTGAATTCTTTTAACCCTAGTCAGTAGACTGGCCTTTCCTTGGCGATTGAATCCCTGAGTTCAATCAAATCTGATATGGTATCGTATTTATTATAAAAGGTAGCTTTTAGGCATGATCTATCTCTCTGTTTTTCATATTCAAGATTTTCTTGTGGGATGAGACTTTAGGGTTCTAGGGAGAGACTCTCTTTCTTTCTCAGATTCAAATGTGGGACCGGTAGTAGGGGTCAATGTTTTTGCTATTATAGAATCCCGTGCTACAGAGTGAATCTATTCACCATCTGATTATGCTATTTTAGTATAGACATGTCTTAAGGAAGGGAAAGAGCGAATCGATCTGATTATGATCAAGTTCAAGTAGTTTGGCTAAGCCGACAAGAGAGATGGAAAGAGCGTATCGTTCTCCTTCTTCCCGAATGCCTTCACATACAAGAGGTTGGAATGAACAATGAAATTGATAAGGAATGAGATTCAGGATCTACTCTAGATATGATATTTCCCATAAAGCTAGTCATGAAAAATCCATATTCAGGAGCAAGTCAGAAGACTAGCTATACCGAAATACTCTATTCCATATACGAAAGACAAAAGCCAAGCTAACTCAATAAATGAAGAGACCCTATGAAGAGACCCTACTAATCCAAAGCTAGAAAATACACAAAGATATTCTATTGAATGAGGCGATCTGTTCTATCGCTCCTTCCAATTGAGCCTCTTTCATAGGAATTCCCCCCATCAGATTAGGGGGTTCCTATAGGTGCCAGGTACACTCTACCTTAAAATGAGATAGAAAAGAATGCAACACTTCGAAATCTTGCAAGGCTTAAAGTTCAAAAATAGATGATTTGATAAAAATTGAAATCAGACCATAAAGAGTAATGTCTTTTCCCTCCCACTTGAAATGAAGATTGAAAGGAGGAAGTCAATTACCCCTTGTCTAGATAACCGATAGGTTAATCCTTATAAAAACCCAAAAAAAGAATGAGCTCGATCTTCAGCCCTTACAACGAATCTCTCAAAAAAAGAAGGGTATGAATCTGCCAAAGTAAGGAAGCAGGGATTAGTGTGAGTGACTTCACTAAGGAAAGAAGAAAGAAAGGGCAATCAATAGTATCAACTATCAATAATTTCTTTAAATTAGTAATTTGACTGCGGAAAAACCTACTATGGTCCGCTTGAGGTTATATTCTTCCTTATTCATTCATCAGCAGCTCCTTCTTTTCTTTCTAACTTGGCAAAGGCAATCGATGCATCTGATTTCAATTCCTGGTCCGTCCCCTCTGTCATATCCTAGGAGTATACGTCAATGAGCATAAGTAATTCTTTTTGACTAATACACTTTGTTGATACAACAAACTTTTCTTTATTCCATGAGCAGAACACAAGAGATGCACAACACGTGGGCATTGTCTAACGAACGATGACTTTTTATTCTTAATAGGCGTTGTTTTTTTCTCTTTGTGGAATTGAAAATGATGGGATTTCAACCCTTAGACGTGCCTCTATTAACTTAAGAGGCTTTAAGGCATGAAATAGCTCGTTTATTAAACAATACGAGGGAAGCCCTTGAGCGAAAGAGGAGGGCAGAAAAAAATGCCTTCATCCCTAGTGATGCAGGAGATTGACATATGAGAGAAAGTGTTCATGTTCGAATGGAATACGGAACTGCTTACCCTAAGACTTCAAGTCCATCTTACATCAATATAACTTCGGCTGGATAAACAGAATCTGAAATAAATGATCGAAAGAGGGGACAACTCTGTCTCCGCCTCTGCTCATGTACTCATTAAATTCATAGCCTAGTGCTCCTAGAGGTAGGTTTGAGCGCTCAAGGCGTCGCTCCTCATGTTCTGGGGTTTGGGCAGCGTGCAAGGCGCTGCGCCTCAAGCTCCAATGGCCTGGGTGGAGCTATCAGAGATTAGTGTATGAGGATACGAGTTGCACCGTGAGTGTGTTAAGCCTCATTCTCTAGGCGCCAAGATGGCGCGCTAAGGGAGTCGCGGCTCTCGCTATGCAAGCCTTGGTGGCGCTCAGGGTGTGAAGCCTCAAGGTCAAGGATCATGGGTTGCGCTCAAGGCGCTGCGCGTCAAAGTCAAGGAGCCTGGGAGTTTCACTCAATGCTTTGTGCCTCAATCTTTAGGACACTATCTAGTGTTTTAGGGTGTTGCGCCTCAAGTTTTGGTCGCATGGGCGATGCATTTAGTAAATCGTCCCTCAAGTTCTGGGAGCTTGGTTTGCGTGCTTGGGGCATCACGCCTCAAGATCTTGGAGCCAGGTTAGCGTGCTCAAGGCATCACGCCTCAAGCTCTAAGGGAGCTGGGGTGGCACGACCAAGGAGTCATGCCTCAAGATCTTTGAGCCACGGTGGCGTGCAAAGGGCGTCATGATGCAGGATATGCAAGCCTGGGTGGTTCTCAAGGCGCTGCGCCTCAAGCTTTAGGATAATAGGTCGCATGCTCTGGCCACCGCGCCTCAGGCTCCAGGACATTGGGTAGCAGCCTCAGGGCGTTGTGTCTCAAGCTCCGTGAACGTGGGTGGTTCACTTTGGGCGTCGCTTCTCCAGCTCTGTGAGCCTGGTCAGCCAGCTCAAGAATCACGCCTCAAGCTCCAAAAGCTTTGGTGGTACACTTAGGGAGTAACACCTCAAGCTCTTTGAGCCTGATTGGCATGCTTACGGTGTCATACCTCATGCTCCGAGAGCATGGTTGGCGCTCGTGGATTTGCGCATCAATCTCAAGAAGACTACATGGCAAATTCAGCATGTCGCGCCTCAGGCTTTGGGAGACTAGGTGACGCGCTCAAGGCATCGCGCCTTTAGCTATTAGAGCCTGAGTGGCGCTCAAGGCGCTATTCCAAAAGCTCGAGGAGCCTGGTGGCATGCTCAATGTGTCGTTCCTCAGGCTTTCGGTGGAAGGGTGACGCGCTCACAGTGTTGAAATTAAAAGGTGGTGGAGCTAGTGTAGTCCTCTTAGGGCGTCGTGCCTCAAGATCTTCTAGCCTCGGCGGCGCTCTTAGGGTATCGTTCCTCGAACTATGGGAGCCTAGTTGGAGCGCCTAATGGGTCACTCCGATAGCCTAGATGGCACACTCCGGGCATTCTGCCTCAAGCTCCAACAGCCTGGGTGGCACACTTAGGGCATCACGGCTCAAGATCTGAGAGCCTGGGTAGAGCGCCCAAGCGTCGCATTTAAAGCAAAGGGAGCCCTGGTGGTGCGCTTAGGGCGTCATGACTCAAGCCCATTATCTTTGGTGGCACACATACGCCGTCGAGCTTCAAGCTCCTGATGCCTGGTTTGCCCACTCAGGGAAATGCTTCTCTATCTCCTATTGCCTGGTTTGCTTTCTCAAGGCGTCGAGTGTCAAGATCTGGGTGCCTAGGTGGCACGCTCAGAGCGTCGCGCATCAGGATCAGTGGGGGCTTGGCCTCTAAGGGTATCATTCCTCAAGATCTTGTTGCCTGGGTGGCGCTCACGGCGTCGAGCCACAAGCTCTAGGATTATCGGTTGCGCTCCACGCGCTGCGCCTCAAGCACAAGTTGCCTGGGTGGTAAACTCAGAGTTTCGTGCCACAAGCACCGAGTGCCTTGGTGGCGTGCCTATGGCATCACGCCTGAGGCTCTAGGAGACTTGTTAGTGCCTCAAGGCGTTGCGCCTCAAGTTCTTGTAGCATGCGTGGCACATTTAGAGAATCGTCCCTCAATCTTTGGGACCCTGGTTTGCACGCTCGGGGCGTCGCACCTCAAGATCCTATAGACAGGTTTGCTTGCTCATAGCATCATGCCTAAAGCTCTAAGGGCGCTGCACCTCATGGTCCGGGAGCTTGGGTGGTGTGCTCAGAGTGCCGCGCCGCAAGCTATGCGAGCCTAGGTGGAACTCAAGGCACTGCGCCAAAAGCTAAAGGACCCTAAATGTCATGCATAAGGCATGGCACCTCAAGCAACGGGAGCCTGTATATTGCTCTAAGGGTGTGCCCTCAAAATCTTATAGCCTAAGCGGTGCGCTTAGGGCATCATTCCTCATTCTCAGAGAGCCAGTTGGCGCGCTTTTCGCCTTATGCCACAAGATCTAAGAATGTGGTGGGTGCACTCAAGGAATCGCGCCTCAAGCTCTGAGGGCTGGGGGTGCTCAATGCGCTGCGCCTGAAGCTGCAAGAGGCTGGGTGGTTCACTCAAGAAGACATGCCTGAAGCTCCTAGAGCCTAGTTAGCGTGCTCAGGGCGTCGCAGCTCAAGTTACAGAGGCTAGGGGGCGTTTAAGGCTTCGCGCCTCAAGCTCTTAGAGCCCGGGTGGAACGCTCAGGGCGTTGTGGCTTTGTCTCCAGGAGACTGGGTGGTGCACAAAGGACACCGCGCCGCAGGCTATGCTAGCCTAGATGGGGCTCAAAGAGCTACGGGTCAAGCTGAAGGAACTTAGGTAGAACACATAAGGTGTCATGCCTCAGGCATTGGGAACCTTGGTTGTGCACTAAAGGCGTTGTGCCTCAAAATCATATAGCCTAATCAGCGCTCTTAGAATGTCTTGACTCAAGCTTAGAGAGATAGGTTGACGTCGTACCACAAGCTTAGGGAACCTGGTTTGCTCACTCAATTCTTCACGCCTCATGCTCTGGGTCTTGAGGTTCTCAAGGCATTACGCCTTAAGATCCAGAATCATAGGTGTTGCGCTTAGGCAGTCGTGCCTCAAGCTCGAATTGCCTGGATCGCGTGTTCAGGGCAGCTTGTCGCAGGCTAAGTGAGACTGGGTGGCGCTCAATGTGTTGTTCCTCAAGCTCAAGGAGCATAGATGGAACGCTTTGGGCGTTGCGCTTCAGGCTCATGGACCGTAGGTTGTGCGCTCAGGGCGTCGTTCTTCAAGATCAAGTAACCTAGGTGGCGCACTCAAGGCATCCCGACTGAAGCTCCGAGGGGCCGGGGGCGCTCAAGTTGCGGCACTTCAAGCTCCAAGATCCTTGTTGCTTCACTCAAGGCGTCGCCCCTCAAGATCTGTGAGCTTGGTTATAGCCAAGTGGCGCGCTTAAGTTGTGGTGCCACTACCTCTTGGATATTGGTTGACGCATTCAGAGCATCGCTCCTCAAGCTTTGGCAGATTGGTTTCACAGATCAATGTGTCATGCCTCAAGCTCCAGTTTCCTGGGTAGCAAACTCAAGACTTCACTCCTTAAATTACGGGGGGTTCTGGGGCAATGAAGTCGTCCCACCTTAAGCTCTAAGAGCCCAAGTGGCACACTTAGTGTGTCGTGTCTCTGGCTCCAGGAGCCAGGGTGGCGTGCGAAATGAGTCACGCCTCAAGCTATGCATTCCTGGGTGGCAATCAGTGCGTCGAGCCTTGTTGCCTTCCAAAAATGCTTTCTTCTCATTTCCTCCTGAGTTTTCTTATATCGTCTCTATTTCAATTAGTCAATATGGCAGTGCCTATTTATTTTGTTTCCCTTCGTCCTCTTTTGTTAGGTGTCTGATCGATTAGAAAGCTCCTTCCTCTTTTTGCCTGGAAGAGGGTCAATCTCAAAGCAAATGAAAGAGGTTGATTTGATGCTCTCCAGAAAGATCCAAAATAGCAGCGGATGAGAAGTTAGCACTATCCTGCTTCCATCCCTATCTCACCTTTTTTTCCTTTGTCGACGTTGTCATTTTGTCACTAATTGTCTAATTTGTCATAGTTCACTTCTTTAGGGGGTTTGATTGCCTTCTCATCCATCTTGATATTGTCCAGATAGGCTTTTGCTTTATTTACTCGGAGTTCTTTCTATCTAGTCTGGTTTTCTTTTTTGCATTCACTAGCGGAGTTCTAGTTAGATAAATTCTTTGCCTGCAAAAATTATCTCACCAACCAATCTATCACAAGCTAATTTGGCTAAACAAAGGACTTGGTGATTAGTAGTTTGTTCAACAAGAGCAATTTCACGTTATTGGCTTGCTTATTCAACTTGTTTGATTAAACCCCATCTTCACTTCATCCCTCTTCCCTTTCATTGATTACAGTTAGCGCAATAGGATGCTCGATTTTCCATCTCGTCTCTTTTAGCCCTTTATCCCATGCTTAGGTGAATTCTTTTAACCCTAGTCAGTAGACTGGCCTTTCCTTGGCGATTGAATCCCTGAGTTCAACCAAATCTGATATGGTATCGTATTTATTATAAATGGTAGCTTTTAGGCGTGATCTATCTCTTTGTTTTTCATATTCAAGATTTTCTTGTGGGATGAGACTTTAGGGTTCTAGGGAGAGACTCTCTTTCTTTCTCAAATTCAAATGTAGGACCGGTAGTAAGGGTCAATGTTTTTGCTATTATAGATTCCTGTGCTACAGAGTGAATCTATTCACCATCTTATTATGCTATTTTAGTATGGACATGTCTTATGGAAGGGAAAGAGCGAATCGATCTGATTATGATCAAGTTCAAGTAGTTTGGCTAAGCCGACAAGAGAGATGGAAAGAGCGTATCGTTCTCCTGCTTCCCGAATGCCTTCACTTACAAGAGGTTGGAATGAACAATGAAATTGATAAGGAATGAGATTCGGGATCTACTCTAGATATGATATTTCCCATAAAGCTAGTCATGAAAATCCATATTCAAGAGCAAGTCAGAAGACTAGCTATACCGAAATACTCTATTCCATATACGAATGACAAAAGCCAAGCTAACTCAATAAATGAAGAGACCCTATGAAGAGACCCTACTAATCCAAAGCTAGAAAATACACAAAGATATTCTATTGAATGAGGCGATCTGTTCTATCGCTCCTTCCAATTCAGCCTCTTTCATAGGAATTCCCCCCATCAGATTAGGGGGTTCCTATAGGTGCCAGGTACACTCTACCTTAAAATGAGATAGAAAAGAATGCAACACTTCGAAAGCTTGCAAGGCTTGAACTTCAAAAATAGATGATTTGATAAAAATTGAAATCAGACCATAAAGAGTAATGTCTTTTCCCTCCCACTTGAAATGAAGATTGAAGGGAGGAAGTCAATTACCCCTTATCTAGATAACCGATAGGTTAATCCTTATAAAAACCCAAAAAAAGAATGAGCTCGATCTTCAGCCCTTACAACGAATCTCTCAAAAAAAGAAGGGTATGAATGTGCCAAAGTAAGGAAGCAAGGATTAGTGTTAGTCACTTCACTAAGGAAAGAACAAAGAAAGGGCAATCAATAGTATCAACTATAATAATTTATTTAAATTAGTAATTTGACTGCGGAAAAACCTACTATGGTCCGCTTGAGGTTATATTCTTCCTTATTCATTCATCAGCAGCTCCTTCTTTTCTTTCTAACTTGGCAAAGGCAATCGATGCATCTGATTTTAATTCCTGGTCCGTCCCCTCTGTCATATCCTAGGAGTATACGTCAATGAGCATAAGTAATCCTTTTTGACTAATACACTTTGTTGATACAACAAACTTTTCTCTATTCCATGAGCAGAACACAAGAGATGCACAACACGTGGGCATTGTCTAACGAACGATGACTTTTTATTCTTAATAGACGTTGTTTTTTTCTCTTTGTGGAATTGAAATTGATAGGATTTCAACCCTTAGACGTGCCTCTATTAAGTTAAGAGGCTTTAGGGCATGAAATAACTCGTTTATTAAACAATACGAGGGAAGCCCTTGAGCGAAAGAGGAGGGCAGAAAAAAAATGCCTTCATCCCTAGTGATGCAGGAGATTGACTTATGAGAGAAAGTGTTGATGTCCGAATGGAATACGGAACTGCTTACCCTAAGACTTCAAGTCCATCTTACATCAATATAACTTCGGCTGGATAAACAGAATCTGAAATAAATGATCGAAAGAGGGGACAACTCTGTCTCCGCCTCTGCTCATGTACTCATTAAATTCATAGCCTAGTGCTCCTGGAGGTAGTTTTGAGCTCTCAAGGCGTCTCTCCTCATGTTCTGGGGTTTGGGCAGCGTGCAAGGCGCTGCGCCTCAAGCTCCAATGGCCTGGGTGGAGCTATCAGAGATTAGTGTATGAGTATACGAGTTGCACTATGAGTGTGTTAAGCCTCATTCTCTAGGCGCCAAGGTGGCGCGCTAAGGGAGTCGCGGCTCTCGCTATGCAAGCCTTGGTGGCGCTCAGGGTGTGGAGCCTCAAGGTCAAGGATCATGGGTTGCGCTCAAGGCGCTGCGCGTCAAAGTCAAGGAGCCTGGGAGTTTCACTCAAAGCTTTGTGCCTCAATCGTTAGGACACTATCTAGTGCCTTAGGGTGTTGCGCCTCAAGTTTTGGTCGCATGGGCGATGCATCTAGGAAATCGTCCCTCAAGTTCTGGGAGCTTGGTTTGCGTGCTTGGGGCATCACCCCTCAAGCTCCTGGAGCCAGGTTAGCGTGCTCAAGGTATCACGCCTCAAGCTCTAAAGGAGCTGGGGTGGCGCGACCAAGGAGTCATGCCTCAAGAGTTTTGAGCCACAGTGGCGTGCAAAGGGTGTCATGATGCAGTATATGCAAGCCTGGGGTGTTCTCAAGGCGCTGCACCTAAAGCTTTAGGATAATAGGTCGCACGCTCAGGCCACCGCGCCTCAGTCTCTAGGACTTTGGGTGGCAGCCTCAGGGTGTTGTGTCTCAAGCTCTGTGAACATTGGTGGTTCACTTTGGGCGTCGCTTCTCCAGCTCTGTGAGCCTGGTCAGCCAGCTCAAGAATCACGCCTCAAGCTCCAAAAGCTTTGGTGGTACACTTAGGGAGTAACACCTCAAGCTCTTTGATCCTGATTGGCATGCTTAGGGTGTCATACCTCATGCTCCGAGAGCATGGTTGGCGCTCATGGATTTGCGCATCAATCTCAAGAAGACTACATGGCAAATTCAGCATGTCGCGCCTCAGGCTTTGGGAGACTAGGTGACGCGCTCAAGGCATCGCGCCTTTAGCTATTAGAGCCTGAGTGGCGCTCAAGGCGCTATTCCAAAAGCTCGAGGAGCCTGGTGGCATGCTCAATGTGTCGTGCCTCAGGCTTTCGGTGGAAGGGTGACGCGCTCACAGTGTTGAAATTAAAAGGTGGTGGAGCTAGTGTAGTCCGCTTAGGGCGTCGTGCCTCATGATCTTCTAGCCTCGGCGGCGCTCTTAGGGTATCGTTCCTCGAGCTATGGGAGCCTAGTTGGAGCGCCTAATGGGTCACTCCGATAGCCTAGATGGCACACTCCGGGCATTCTGCCTCAAGCTCCAAAAGCCTGGGTGGCACACTTAGGGCATCACGGCTCTAGATCTGAGAGCCTGGGTGGAGCGCTCAAGCGTCGCATTTAAAGCAAAGGGAGCCCTGGTGGTGCGCTTAGGGCGTCATGACTCAAGCCCATTATCCTTGGTTGCACACATACGGCGTCGAGCCTCAAGCTCCTGATGCCTGGTTTGCCCACTCAGGGAAATGCTTCTCTATCTCCTATAGCCTGGTTTGCTTTCTCAAGGCGTCGAGTATCAAGATCTGGGTGCCTAGGTGGCACGCTCAGAGCGGCGCGCATCAGGATCAGTGGGGGCTTGGCCTCTAAGGGTATCATTCCTCAAGATCTTGTTGCCTAGGTGGCGCTCACGGCGTCGAGCCACAAGCTCTAGGATTATCGGTTGCGCTCCAAGCGCTGCGCCTCAAGCACAAGTTGCCTGGGTGGTAAACTCAGAGCTTCATGCCTCAAGCACCGAGTGCCTTCGTGGCGTGCCCATGGCATAAGGCCTGAGGCTCTAGGAGACTTGTAAGTTCCTCAGGGCGTTGCGCCTCAAGTTCTTGTAGCATGCGTGGCATATTTAGAGAATCGTCCCTCAAGCTTTGGGACCCTGGTTTGCACGCTCGGGGCGTCGCACCTCAAGATCCTATAGACAGGTTTGCTTGCTCATAGCATCATGCCTAAAGCTCTAAGGGCGCTGCACCTCATGGTCCGGGAGCTTGGGTGGTGTGCTCAGAGTGCCGCGCCGCAAGCTATGCGAGCCTAGGTGGAACTCAAGGCGCTGCGCCAAAAGCTAAAGGAGCCTAAATGTCACGCATAAGGCATGGCACTTCAAGCAACGGGAGCCTGTATATTGCGCTAAGGGTGTGCCCTAAAAATCTTATAGCCTAAGCGGCGCGCTTAGGGCATCATTCCTCATTCTCAGAGAGCCATTTGGCGCGCTTTTCGCCTTATGCCACAAGATCTAAGAATGTGGTGGGTGCACTCAAGGAATCGCGCCTCAAGCTCTGAGGGCTGGGGGTGCTCAATGCGCTGCGCCTCAAGCTGCAAGAGGCTGGGTGGTTCACTCAAGAAGACATGCCTGAAGCTCCTAGTGCCTAGTTAGCGTGCTCAGGGCATCGCATCTCAAGTTACAGAGGCTAGGGGGCGTTTAAGGCTTCGCGCCTCAAGCTCTTAGAGCTCGGGTGGAACGCTCAGGGCGTTGTGGCTTTGTCTCCAGGAGACTGGGTGGTGCACAAAGGACACCGCGCCGCAGGCTATGCTAGCCTAGATGGGGCTCAAAGAGCTACGGGTCAAGCTGAAGGAACTTAGGTAGAACACATAAGGTGTCATGCCTCAGGCATTGGGAACCTTGGTTGTGCACTAAAGGCGTTGCGCCTCAAAATCATATAGCCTAATCAGCGCTCTTAGAAAGTCTTGACTCAAGCTTAGAGAGATAGGTTGACGTCGTACCACAAGCTTAGGGAACCTGGTTTGCTCACTCAATTCTTCACGCCTCATGCTCTGGGGCTTGAGGTTCTCAAGACATTACGCCTTAAGATCCAGAATCATAGGTGTGCGCTTAGGCAGTCGTGCCTCAAGCTCGAATTGCCTGGGTCGCGTGTTCAGGGCAGCTTGTCGCAGGCTAAGTGAGACTGGGTGGCGCTCAATGTGTTGTTCCTCAAGCTCAAGTAGCATAGGTGGAACGCTTTGGGCGTTGCGCTTCAGGCTCATGGACCGTAGGTGGTGCGCTCAGGGCGTCATTCTTCAAGATCAATTAACCTAGGTGGCGCACTCAAGGCATCCCGACTGAAGCTCCGAGGGGCCGGGGGCGCTCAAGTTGCGGCACTTCAAGCTCCAAGATCCTTGTTGCTTCACTCAAGGCGTCGCCCCTCAAGATCTGTGAGCTTGGTTATAGCCAAGTGTCGCGCTTAAGTTGTGGTGCCACTACCTCTTGGATCTTGGTTGACGCATTCAGAGCATCGCTCCTCAAGCTTTGGAAGATTGGTTTCACAGATCAATGTGTCATGCCTCAAGCTCCAGTTTCCTGGGTAGCAAACTCAAGACTTCACTCTTTAAATTACGGGGGGTTCTGGGGCAATGAAGTCGTTCCACCTTAAGCTCTAAGAGCCCAAGTGGCACACTTAGTGTGTCGTGTCTCTGGCTCCAGGAGCAAGGGTGGCGTGCGAAATGAGTCACGCCTCAAGCTATGCATTCCTGGGTGGCACTCAGTGCGTCGAGCCTTGTTGCCTGCCAAAAATGCTTTCTTCTCATTTCCTCCTGAGTTTTCTTATATCGTCTCTATTTCAATTAGTCAATATGGCAGTGCCTATTTATTTTGTTTCCCTTCGTCCTCTTTTGTTAGGCGTCTGATCGATTAGAAAGCTCCTTCCTCTTTTTGCCTGGAAGAGGGTCAATCTCAAAGCAAATGAAAGAGGTTGATTTGATGCTCTCCGGAAAGATCCAAAATAGCAGCGGATGAGAAGTTAGCACTATCCTGCTTCCATCCCTATCTCACCTTTTTTTCCTTTGTCGACGTTGTCATTTTGTCACTAATTGTCTAATTAGTCATAGTTCTCTTCTTTGGGGGGTTTGATTGCCTTCTCATCCATCTTGATATTGTCCAGATAGGCTTTTGCTTTATTTACTCGGAGTTCTTTCTATCTAGTCTGGTTTTCTTTTTGGCATTCACTAGCGGAGTTCTAGTTAGATAAATTCTTTTCCTGCAAAAATTATCTCACCAACCAATCTATCACAAGCTAATTTGGCTAAACAAAGGACTTGGTGATTAGTAGTTTGTTCAACAAGAGCAATTTCATGTTATTGGCTTGCTTATTCAACTCGTTTGATTAAACCCCATCTTCACTTCATCCCTCTTCCCTTTCATTGATTACAGTTAGCGCAATAGGATGCTGGATTTTCCATCTCGTCTCTTCTAGCCCTTTATCCCATGCTTAGGTGAATTCTTTTAACCCTAGTCAGTAGACTGGCCTTTCCTTGGCGATTGAATCACTGAGTTCAACCAAATCTGATATGGTATCGTATTTATTATAAATGGTAGC
Source organism: Solanum arcanum (assembly GCA_027789145.1). Taxonomy (NCBI): domain Eukaryota; kingdom Viridiplantae; phylum Streptophyta; class Magnoliopsida; order Solanales; family Solanaceae; genus Solanum; species Solanum arcanum. Next base: position 16,449 of record JAPXVU010000053.1, read on the forward strand.
TTTTAGGCGTGATCTATCTCTTTGTTTTTCATATTAAAAATTTTCTTGTGGGATGAGACTTTAGGGTTCTAGGGAGAGACTCTCTTTCTTTCTCAGATTCAAATGTAGGACCGGTAGTAGGGGTCAATGTTTTTGCTATTATAGAATCCTGTGCTACAGAGTGAATCTATTCACCATCTTATTATGCTTTTTTAGTATGGACATATCTTATGGAAGGGAAAGAGCGAATCGATCTGATTATGATCAAGTTCAAGTAGTTTGGCTAAGCCGACAAGAGAGATGGAAAGAGCGTATCGTTCTCCTGCTTCCCGAATGCCTTCACTTACAAGAGGTTGGAATGAACAATGAAATTGATAAGGAATGAGATTTGGGATCTACTCTAGATATGATATTTCCCATAAAGCTAGTCATGAAAATCCATATTCAAGAGCAAGTCAGAAGACTAGCTATACCGAAATACTCTATTCCATATACAAATGACAAAAGCCAAGCTAACTCAATAAATGAAGAGACCCTATGAAGAGACCCTACTAATCCAAATCTAGAAAATACACAAAGATATTCTATTGAATGAGGCGATCTGTTCTATCGCTCCTTCCAATTGAGCCTCTTTCATAGGAATTCCCCCCATCAGATTAGGGGGTTGCTATAGGTGCCAGCTACACTCTACCTTAAAATGAGATAGAAAAGAATGCAACACTTTGAAAGCTTGCAAGGCTTGAACTTCAAAAATAGATGATTTGATAAAAATTGAAATCAGACCATAAAGAGTAATGTCTTTTCCCTCCCACTTGAAATGAAGATTGAAGGGAGGAAGTCAATTACCCCTCAAGCTGCAGGATACTTGGTGGTGCACTCAAGGAGTCATGCATAAAGCTCATGTAGGCTGAATGGTGCGCTCTGGGTATCATCCCTCAAGCCCCAGGAGCCTATTTGTGTGCTCAAGACAACGCGTATCAAGTTACGCGGGGTGGGGGGTGCTCAAGGGTTCGCGCCTCAAGCTTCAGGATCATAGGTCGCACGCTCAGGGCGCTGCGCCTCATGCTCCGGGAGCTTGGGTGGTGTGCTCAGAGTTCCGCGCCGCAAGCTATGCGAGCCTAGGTGGCACTCAAGGCGCTGCGCCAAAAGCTCAAGGAGCCTAAATGACACGCATAAGGCGTGGCACCTCAGGCACCGGGAGCCTGTATAGTGCGCTAAGGGTGTTGCCCTACAAAATCTTATAGCCTAAGCAGTGCGCTTAGGGAGTCTTTCCTCATGCTCAGAGAGCCAGTTGGCGCACTTATTGACTTACTCCACAAGATCTAAGAACCTGGTGGGAGAACTCAAAGAATCGCGTCTCAAGCCTGGGTGCTGGGGGTGCTTAATGCGCTGCGCATCAACCTGCAAGAGCCTAGGTGGTTCACTCAAGGAGACGTGCCTCAAGCTCTTATAGCTTGGTTAGCGCGCTTAGGGTGTCGCATCTCATGTTACGGAGGCTAGGGGGCGCTCAAGGAGACGTGCCTCAAGTTCTTAGAGACGATGTGGAACGCTCTGGGCGTTGTGCCTCAGTTTAAGCTATCTATTATTTCTTTAAATTAGTAATTTGACTGCGGAATAACCTACTAAGGTCCGCTTGAGGTTATATCCTTCCTTATTCAATCAATAGCAGCTCCTTCTTTTCTTTCTAACAGGGCAAAGGCATTCGATGCATCTGATTCAATTCTAAGTCCGCCCTCTCTTTCACATCCTAGGAGTACACATAAATGATCATAAGTAAGCCTTTTTGCCTTATACACTTTGTTGATACAACAAAATTTTCTCTATTCAATGCGCAGAACACAAGAGATGCACAACACGTGGCCATTGTCTAACGAACGATGACTTTTGATTCATAATAGACGTGTTTTTTCTCTTTGTGTAATTGAAATGGATGGGCTTGCAACCCTTAGGCGTTCCTCAATCAACTTAAGAGGCTCGAAGGCATGAAATAGCTCCATTAATAAAAAATAAGACAGAAGCGCTTGAGCGAAAGAAGAAGGCAGAAAAAAAATATGCCTTTATCCCTAGAGATGCAGGAGATTGACTTAGGACAGAAAGTGTTGATATCCGAATGGCGTACGGAACTGCTTACCCTAAGACTTCAAGTCCATCTTACATCAATATAAGTTCGGCTTGATCGAAAGAATCTGAATAGGCATGATCGAAAGAGGGGACAACTCTGTCTCCGCCTCTGCTCATATACTCATTAAATTCATATCCTAGTGCTCCAGGAGGTAGGTTTGAGCGCTCAAGGCGTCGCTCCTCATGTTCATGGGTTTGGGCAGCGTGCAAGGCGCTGCGCCTCAAGCCCCAATAGCCTGGGTGGAGCTTTCAGGGATTAGTACCTGAGGATACGAGTTGCACCGTTAGGGTGTTATGCCTCATTCTCCAGGAGCCAGGGTGGCGCGCTAAGGGAGTCGCGCCTCTTGCTATGCAAGCCTTAATGGAGCTAAGGGTGTGGAGCCTCAAGGTCAAGGATCATGGGTTGCGCTCAAGGCACTGCGCAGTCGCGCCTCAAGCTACTGGAGCCAGGTGAGCATGCTCAAGGCATCACTCCACAAGCTCTATGGGAGCTGGGGTGGCGCGACCAAGGAGTCATGCCTCAAGATCCTTGAGCCACGGTGGCGTGGAAAGGGCGTCATGATGCAGGATATGCAATCCTGGGTGGTTCTCCAGGCGCTGCGCCTCAAGCTTTAGGATAATATGTCGCACGCTTAGGCCGCCGCGCCTCAGGCTCCAGGATATTGGGTGGCAGCCTCAGGGCGTTGTTCATGAAGCTCCGTTAACGTGGGTGGTTCACATTGGGCGTCGCTTCTCCAGCTTTGTGAGCGTGGTCAGCTAGCTCAATAAATCACACCTCAAGCTCCAAGAGCTTGGGTGGCGCACTTAGGAAGTAACTCCTCAAGCTTTTAAAGCGTGATTGGCACGCTTAAGGAGTCATGCCTCATGCTCCGGGAGCATGGTTGGCGCTCATAAGGTTGCGCCTCGAGCTTAAGAAGACTACATGGCACATTCAGCATGTCGCGCCTCAGGCTCTGGCAGACTAGGTGACGCGCTCAAGGCATCGCGCCTTTACCTTTTGGATCCTAAGTGGCGCTCAAGCCGCTATGCCTAAAGCTCGAGGAGCCTAGTGGCATGCTCAATGTGTCATGCCTCTGGCTTTGGGTGGCAGGGAGACGCGCTCACGGTGTTGAAATTAAAAGGTGGTGGAGCGGGGCTCAAGGCGCTGCGGGTAAAGCTAAAGGAACTTAGGTAGAACACATAAGGTGTCGCGCCTCAGGCATTGGGAGCCTTGGTAGTGCACTAAAGGCGTCGCGCCTCAAAATCATATAGCCTAATCAGCGCTCTTAGGGAGTCTTGACTTAAGCTCAGAGAGATAGGTTGACGTCGTACCACAAGCTCAGGGAACCTGGTTTGCGCACTCAACGCTTCGCGCCTCATGCTCTGGGGCTGGGGGTTCTCAAGGCATTACGCCTTAAGATCCAGAATCATAGGTGTTTCGCTCAAGGAGTCGTGACTTAAGCTCAAATATCCTGTGTGGCGTGCTCAGGACATCGTGTCGCAGGCTACGTGAGACTGGGTGGCGCTAAATGTGTTGTGCCTCAAGCTCAAGGAGCATAGGTGGAACGCTTTGGGCGTCGTGCTTCAGGCTCATGGACCCTAGGTGGCGCGCTCAGGGCGTCGTGCTTCAAGATCAAGTAACCTAGGTTCCGCACTCAAGGCATCCTGCCTCAAGCTCCGAGGGGCCGAGGGCGCTCAAGTTGCAGCGCTTCAAGCTCCAAGATCCTTGTTGCTTCACTCAAGGCGTCGCCCCTCAAGATCTGTGAGCTTTGTTAGTACACTCAGTAAGTTGTGCCACAAATGTTATAGCCAAATGTCGCGCTTAAGGTGTGGTGCCTCTAGATCTTGGATCTTGGTTGACGCATTTAGAGCGTCGCTCCTCAAGCTTTGGCAGATTAGTTTAACAGATCAATGTGTCGTGCCTCAAGCTCCAGTTTCCTGGGTAGCGCACTAAAGACTTCACGCCTTAAATAACGGGGGGTTTGGGGGCAATCAAGTCATCGCACATTAAGCTCCAAGAGCCCGAGTGGCACACTTAGGGTGTCATTTCTCAGGCTCCGGGAGCCAGTGTGGCGTGCGAACAGAGTCACGCCTCAAGCTATGCATTCCTGGGTAGGACTCAGGGCGTCGAGCCTTGTTGCCTGCCAAAAGGCTTTTTTATCATTTCCTCCTGATTTTTCTTTTATAGTTTCTATATCAAATAGTCAATATGCCAGTGCCTATTTATTCTCTTGCCCTTCGTTCTCTTTTGTTAGGCGTGTGATCGATTTGAAAGCTCCTTCCACTTTTTGCCTGGAAGAGGGTCAATCTCAAAGCAAATGAAAGCGGTTGATTTGATTCTCTCAAGAAAGATCCAAAATAGCAGCGGATGCAGAGTTAGCACTATCCTGCTTCCATCTCAATCTCATCCTCTTTTCCTTTGTCGACGTTGTCATTTGGTCACTAATTGTCTAATTAGTCATAGTTCCCTTCTTGGGGGGGTTTGTTTGCCTTCTCATCCATCTTGATATTGTCCAGATAGGCTTTTGCATTATTTACTCGGAATTCTTTCTATCTAGTCTGATTTTCTTTTTTTCATTCACTAGCGGAGTTCTAGTTAGATGAATTCTTTGCCTACAAAAGTTAACTCACTAACCAAGCTATCCCAAGCTAATTTGGCTAAACAAAGGACTTGGTTTTTAGTAGTTTGCTCAACAAGAGCAATTTGATGTTATACGCATGTTCAGGGTCCGGGAGACTAGTTGACGCGCTCAAGGCATTGCTCCTTTAGCTTTTGGAGCCTAAGTGGCGCTCAAGTCTCTATGCAAAAAGCTCGAGGACCCTGGTGGCATGTTCAATGTGTCGTGCCTCTGGCTTTGGGTGGCAGGGTGAGGCGCTCACGGTGTTGAAATTAAAAAGTGGTGGAGATAGGGTAGTGCGCTTAGGGCGTCGTGCCTCAAGAACTTGTAGCCTAGGCAGCGCTCTTGGGGTATCGTTCCTCAAGATCTGGCAGCCTAGTTGGAGATGTTAAAGGGTCACTCCGATAGCCTAGATGGCACACTCAGGGCATTGTACCTTAAGATCCAGATGCCTGGGTTGCACACTTAGGGCATCACGGCTGAAGATCCGAGAGCATGAATGGAGCGCTTAAGTGTCGCATTTCAAGCTAAGGGAGCCTTGGTGGCGCGCTTAGGGCGTCATGACTCAAGCCCCATTACCCTTGGTGGAACACATAAGGCGTCAAGCCTCAAGCTCCAATTGCCTTGTTTGCCCACTCAGGGAAATGCTTCTCAATCTCGTATAGCCTGGTTTGTTTTCTCAAGGCGTCGCATGTCAAGATCTCGGTGCCTAGGTGGCACACTAATAGCGTCGCGCCTAAGGATCAGGGGGCCTAGGGCTCTAAGGGTATCATTCATCAAGATCTTATTGCCTGGGTGGCGCTCACGGCGTCGAGCCACAAGCTCTAGGATCATCGGTTGCGCTCAATGCGCTGCGCCTCAAGCACAAGTTGCCTGGTTGGTAAACTCAAAGCTTCGTGCCTCAAGAACCGAGTTCCTTGGTGGCATGCCCGTGGAATCACGCCTAAGTCTCTAGGAGACTTGTTAGTGCCTCACGGCGTCGCGCCTCAAGTTCTTTTAGCATGTGTGGCACACTTAGAGAATCGTCCCTCATGCTTTGTTACCCTGGTTTGCACGCTCGGGGCGTCGCACCTCAAGATCCTATAGAAAGGTTTGCGTGCTCAAGGCATCACGCCTAAAGCTCTAAGTGAGCTGGGGTGGCGCGTTCACGGAGTCGTGCCTCAAGCTCTGTGAGCCAAGGTGGCGTGCTCAGAGCATCATGATGCACGATTCACGAGCCTGGGTGGTGCTCAAGGCGCTGCTCCTGAAGCTTTAGGATCATAGGTCACACGCTCAGGACGCTGCTCCTCAGGCTCCAGGACCCTTAGTGGTGGGCTCAAGGTGTATCGTACCTCAAGATCTAGGAGCATGGGTGGCAAGCTCAAGCCCAGCTCCACAAGATATGGGAGGCTCGGGGCGCTGCTCCTCAAGCTCTAACATCCTGGGTGGCAGAGATAGAGCGTCACGCCTCAAGCTTCGTGTTCTAGGGTTTCACGCTCAAGACGTCGCGCCTCAGGATTTGAGAGCCTACGTAGGGAGCTCACGGCGTCGTGACTCTAGCTCTGAAATTCTAGTTGGTGCACTCAGGGCATTGTGCCTCAAGCTCCGGGAGGTAGGATGGCGCTCCTCAAGCTCCGAGTGTCTGGGTGGCGCTCTCCAGTTATCGTCCCTCAAGATCTTAATGCCTGCTTTGTTTTCATAGGGCATTACGCCACAAGCTATGTTATCCTAGTATGCATGCTCAAGGTGTCTTACCGCAATCTGCGAGTGCTTGATTGGATCTCAAGGGGAAGCGCATTATGATCCGAGTGGTTCGAGAAAGCTCAGGCGCTGCTCCTCAAGCTGCAGGATCCTTGGTGGTGCACTCAAGGAGTCATGCATAAAGCTCATGTAGCCTGAATGGTGCGCTCTGGGTATCATCCCTCAAGCCCCAGGAGCCTATTTGTGTGCTCAAGACAACGCGTATCAAGTTACGCGGGGAGGGGGTGCTCAAGGGTTCGCGCCTCAAGCTTCAAGATCATAGGTCACACGCTCAGGGCGCTGCGCCTCATGCTCCGGGAGCTTGGGTGGTGTGCTCAGAGTTCTACGCCGCAAGCTATGCGAGCCTAGGTGTAACTCAAGGCGCTGCGCCAAAAGCTCAAGGAGCCTAAATGACACGCATAAGGAGTGGCACCTCAGGCACCGGGAGCCTGTATAGTGCGCTAAGGGTGTTGCCCTTCAAACTCTTATAGCCTAAGAAGTACTCTTAGGGCATATTTCCTCATGCTCAGAGAGCCAGTTGTCATACTTATCGACTTACGCCACAAGATCAAAAAACCTGGTTGGAGAACTCAATGAATCGCGTCTCAAGCTCTGGGTCCTGGGGGTGCTCAATGCGTTGTGCATCAAGCTGCAAGAGCCTGGGTGGTTCACTCAAGGAGACGTGCCTCAAGCTCTTATAGCCGTGTTAGCGTGCTCAATGTGTCGCATCTCATGTTACGGAGGCTAGTGGGCGCTCAGGGAGACGTGCCTCAAGTTCTTAGAGACGATGTCGAACGCTCAGGGCGTTGTTCCTCAGTTTATGCTATCTATAATTTCTTTAAATTAGTAATTTGACGGCGGAATAACCTACTAAGGTCCGCTTGAGGTTATATCCTTCCTTATTCAATCAATAGCAGCTCCTTCTTTTCTTTATAACAAGGCAAAGGCATTCGATGCATCTGATTCAATTCCTCGTCTTCCTTCTCTTTCACATCCTAGGAGTACACATAAATGATCATAAGTAAGCCTTTTTGACTAATACACTTTGTTGATACAACAAAATTTTCTCTATTCCATGCGCAGAACACAAGAGATGCACAACACGTGGGCATTGTCTAACGAACGACGACTTTTGATTCTTAATAAACATTGTTTTTTCTCTTTGTGTAATTGGAATGGATGGACTTTCAACCCTTAGGCGTGCCTCTATCAACTTAAGAGGCTCGAAGGCATGAAATAGCTCCTTTAATAAAAAATAAGAGGGAAGCGCTTGAGCGAAAGAAGAAGGCAGAAAAAAAATATGCCTTTATCCCTAGAGATGCAGGAGCTTGACTTAGGACAGAAAGTGTTGATATCCGAATGGCGTACGGAACTGCTTACCCTAAGATTTCAAGTCCATCTTACATCAATATAAGTTCGGCTGGATCGACAGAATCTGAATAGGCATAATCGAAAGAGGGGACAACTCTATCTGTGCCTCTGCTCATGTACTCATTAAATTCATAGCCTAGTGCACCTGGAGGTAGGTTTAAGCGCTCAAGGCGTCGCTCCTCAAGTTATGGGTTTGGGTACCGTGCAAGGCACTGCGCCTCAAGCTCTAAAAGCCTGGGTGGAGCTTTCGGGGATTAGTGAATGAGGATAAGAGTTGCACCGTTCGGGTGTTATGCCTCATGCTCCAGGAGCCATGGTGGCGCGCTAAGGGAGTTGCGCCTCTCGCTATGCAAGACATGGTTGCGCTCAGGGTGTCGCGCATCAAGGTCAGGGATCATGTGTTGCGCTCAAGGCGCTGCACCTCAAGATCAAGGAGCCTGGGAGTTACACTCAAAGCTTTGTGCCTCAAGATCCGGGTGCTTTTGCGGTGTGCTCATTGCATCGCGCCTCAATCTTTAGGACACTATCTAGTGCCTAAGGGCGTCGCACCTCAAGTTTTTGTTGAATGGGCAATGCATTTAGGGAATCGTCCCACATGTTCTGGGTGCTTGGCTTGCGTGCTCAGGGCATCGCGCCACAAGCTCCTGGAGCCAGGTTAGCGTGCTCAAGGCATCACGCCTCAACCTCTGAGGGGGCTGGGGTGGCTCGACCAAGGAGTCATGCCTCAAGATCTTTGAGCCAAGGTGGCTTGCAAATAGCGTCGTGATGAAGTATATGCAAGCTTGGTGGTTCTCAAGGCGCAGCGCCTCAAGCTTTAGGATAGTAGGTCTCACTCTCAGGCCGCAGCGCCTCAGGCTCCAGGACCTTGGGTTGCAGCCTCAGGGCGTTGTGTCTCAAGATCCGTGAACCTGGGTGGTTCTCTTTGGGCGTCGCTGTCCAGCTCTGTGAGCCTGGTCAGCCAGCTCAAGAAATCACACCTCAAGCTCCAAGAGCTTGGGTGGCGCACTTAGGGAGTAACACCTCATGCTCGTTGAGCCTGATTGGCATGCTTAGGGAGTCATGCCTCATGCTCCGGGAGCATGGTTGGAGCTCATGGAGCTGCTCCTCAAGCTCAATAAGGCTACATGGAACATTAAGCATGTCGCGCCTTAGGCTCCGGGAGACTAGGTGACACGCTCAAGGCATCACGCCTTTAGCTTTTAGAGCCTAAATGGCGCTCAAGGCGCTATGCCAAAAGTACGAGAAGCCTGGTGGCATGCTCAATGTGTCGTGCCTCAGACTTTCGGTGCCAGGGTGACGCGCTCACGGTGTTGAAATTAAAAGGTCGTGGAGCTAGGGTAGTTCGCTTAGGGCGTCGGGCCTCAAGATCTTGTAGCCTGGGAGGCACTCTTAGGGTATCGTTCCTAAAGCTCCGGGAGCCTAGTTTGAGCGCTTAAAGGGCCACTCCCATAGCCTGGATGGAACACTCAGGTCATCGTGCCTCATACTCCAATAGCCTGGGTGGCACGTTTAGGGCATCGCGACTCAAGATCCAAGTGCCTGGGTGGAGCGTTCAAGCGTCGCATTTCAAGATAAGGGAGCCTTGGTGGCGCGCTTAGGGCGTCATTACTCAAGCCCCATTACCCTTGGTGGAACAGAAAAGGCATTGAGCCTCAAGCTCCTGGTGCCTAATTTGGCCACTCAGGGCAATGCTTCTCAATCTTCTATAGCCTTGTTTGTTTTCTCAAGGCGTCGTGTGTCAAGCTCTGGGTGCCTAGGTGGCACACTTAGAGCATCGCGCCTCAGTATCAGGGGTGCTAAGGGCATTATTCCTCAAGGTCTTGTAGCCTGGGTGGCGCTCAGGACGTCAAGTCACAAGCCCTAGGATCATTGGTTGCGCTCAACGTGCTACGCCTCAAGCAGATGTTGCCTGGGTGGTAAACTCAGAGCTTCGTGCCTCAAGCACCGAGTGCCTTGGTGGCGTGCCCATTGCATCGCGGCAGCAGCTCCAGTAGACTGGTTAGTTCCTCAGGGCGTTGCACCTCAAGTTCTTTTAGCATGCGCGTCTCATTTAGAGAATCGTCCCTCAAGCATTGGGACCCTGGTTTGCACGCTCAGAGCGTTGCACGTCAACATCCTATTGCCAGGTTTGTGTGCTCAAGGCATCGCGCCAAAAGCCTTGAGGGAGCTTGGGTGGCGCATTCATGGAGTCGTGCCTCAAGCTCTGTGAGCCAAGGTGGCGTGCTCAGGGCATCATAATGCAGGATTCACGAGCCTGGGTGGTGATCAAGGCGCTGCGCCTGAAGCTTTAGGATCATAGGTCGCACGCTCAGGACGCTGAACCACAGGCTCCAAGACCCTTGGTGGCGGGCTGATTGTGTTGCGCCTCAAGATCTTAGAGCATGGGTGGCAAGCTCAAGCCTAGCTCCACAAGATCAATGAGTCTCGGGGCGCTGCACCTCAAGCTCAAAGAGCCTCGGCGGCAGAGATAGAGCGTCATGCCTCAAGCTCCGTGTGCCAGGGTTTCACGCTAAGGACGTCGCGCCTCAGGATTGTAGATCCTAGGTAGGGAGATCACGGCGTAGTGACTAAAGCTCGGAAATCCTAGTTGGTGCACTCAGGGAATTCCGCCTCAAGCTTCGGGAGCTAGGATGGCATGCCTCAAGCACCGAGAGCCTTTGTGATCTCTCCAGCTATCGTCCCTCAAGATTTGAACGCCTGGTTTATTTGCTTAGGGTATTACCCCACAAGCTATGTGATCCTTGTATGCATGCTCAAGGCGTCTTACCTCAATCTGGGAGTGCTTGGTTGAATCTCTATGGAATGCGCATCAAGATCCGAGTGGTTCGAAAATGCTCAGGCGCTGCGCCTCAAGCTGCAGGATCCTTGGTGGTGCACTCAAGGATTCGTGCATAAAGCTCATGTAGTCTGGGTGGTGCGCTTAGGGCATCATACCTCAAGCCCCAAGAGCGTAGTTTGTGTGCTCAAGGCAACGCATATCAAGTTACGCGGGGCTGAGGGGTGCTCAAGGGTTCACGCCTCAAGCTTCAGGATGATAGGTCGCACGCTAAGGGCGCTGCGCCTCATGCTTCGGGAGCTTGGGTGGTGTGCTCAGAGTGCCGCGCCGCAAGCTATGCGAGCCTAGGTGGCACTCAAGGCGCTGCGCCAAAAGCTAAAGGAGCCTAAATGACACGTATAAGGCGTGGCACCTCAAGCACCGGGAGCCTATATATTGCGCTAAGGGTGTCGCCCTCAAAATCTTATAGCCTAAGCGGCGGGCTTAGAGTGTCATTCCTCATGCTCAGAGAGCTAGTTGGCGAGCTTTTCGCCTTACGCCAAGAGATCTAAGAACCTGGTGGGCGCACTCAAGGAATCGCGCCTCAATCTCTGGGGCTGGGGGTGCTCAATGCGCTGCGCCTCATGCTCCAAGAGGCTGGGTGGTTCACTCAAGAAGACGTGCTTCAAGCTCCTAGAGCCTAGTTAGCAAGCTCAGGGCGTCACATCTCATGTTACGGAGGCTAGGGGGCGCTTAAGGCTTCGCGCCTCAAGCTCTTAGAGCCCGGGTGGAACGCTCATAGCGTTGTGCCTTTGTCTCCACGAGAATGGGTGGCGCACTAAGGGCACCGTGTCGCAGGCTACGTTAGCCTAGATGGGGCTCAAGGCGCTGCGGGTAAAGCTAATGGAACTTAGGTAGAACACATAAGGTGTCGCGCCTCAGGCATTGGGAGCCTTGGAAGTGCACTAAAGGAATCGCGCCTCAAAATCATATAGCCTAATCAGCGCTCTTAGGGAGTCTTGACTCAAGCTCAGAGAGATAGGTTGACGTCGTACCACAAGCTCTGGGAACCTTGTTTGCGCACTCAACACTTCGCGCCTCATGCTCTGGGGCTAGGGGTTCTCAAGGCATTACGCCTTAAGATCCAGAATCATAGGTGTTCGCTTAGGGAGTCGTGACTTAAGCTCGAATATCCTGTGTGGCGTGCTCAAGGCATCGTGTCGCAGGCTACGTGAGACTGGGTGGCGCTAAATGTGTTGTGCCTCAAACTCATGGAGCATAGGTTGAACGCTTTGGGCGTCGCGCTTCAGGCTCATGGACCTTAGGTGGTGCGCTCACAGCGTCGTCCTTCAAGATCAAGTAACCTAGGTGCCGCACTCAAGGCATCCTGCCTCAACCTCCGAGGGGCCGGGGACGCTCAAGTTGCGGCTCTTCAAGCTCCAAGATCCTTGTTGCTTCACTCAAGGCGTCGCCCCTCAAGATCTGTGAGCTTGGTTAGTACACTCAGTAAGTTGCGCCAAAAATGTTATAGCCAAGTGTCGCGCTTAAGGTGTTGTGCCTCTAGCTCTTGGATCTTGGTTGACGCATTTATATTGTCGCTCCTCAAGCTTTGGCAGATTAGTTTAACAGATCAATGTGTCGTGCCTCAAGCTCCAGTTTCCTGGGTAGCGCACTCAAGACTTCACGCCTTAAATTACGGGGGGTTTCGGGGCAATCAAGTCGACGCACCTTAAGCTCCAAGATCCCGAGTGAGCACACTTAGGGTGTCATTTCTCAGGCTCCGGGAGCCAGGGTGGCGTGCGAAAGGAGTCACGCCTCAAGATATGCATTCCTGGGTAGGACTCAGGGCGTCGAGCCTTGTTGCCTTCCAAAAGGCTTTTTTATCATTTCCTCCTGATTTTTCTTATATAGTCTATATTTCAAATAGTCAATATGCCAGTGCCTATTTATTCTCTTGCCCTTCGTTCTCTTTTGTTAGGCGTGTGATCTATTTGAAAGATCCTTCCACTTTTTGCCTGGAAGAGGGTCAATCTGAAAGCAAATGAAAGTGGTTGATTTGATGCTCTCAAGAAAGATCCAAAATAGCAGCGGATTCAGAGTTAGCACTATCCTGCTTCCATCTCAATCTCATCCTCTTTTCCTTTGTCGACGTTGTCATTTGGTCACTAATTGTCTAATTAGTCATAGTTCCCTTCTTTGGGGGGTTTGTTTGCCTTCTCATCCATCTTAATATTGTCCAGATAGCCTTTTGCTTTATTTACTCAGAATTCTTTCTATCTAGTCTGATTTTCTTTTTTTCATTCACTAGCGGAGTTCTAGTTAGATGAATTCTTTGCCTGCAAAAGTTATCTCACCAACCAAGCTATCCCAAGCTAATTTGGCTAAACAAAGGACTTGGTGATTAGTAGTTTGTTCAACAAGAGCAATTTGATGTTATTGGCATGTCGCTTCTCAGGCTCCGGGAGACTAGTTGACGCGCTCAAGGCATCGCGCCTTTAGCTTTTTGAGCCTAAGTGGCGCTCAAGGCGCTATGCAAAAAGCTCGAGGACCCTGGTTGCATGTTTAATGTGTCGTGCCTCTGGCTTTGGGTGGCAGGGTGACGCGCTCATGGTGTTGAAATTAAAAAGTGGTGGTGATAGGGTAGTGCGCTTATGGCGTCGTGCCTCAAGAACTTGTAGCCTAGGCAGCGCTCTTGGTGTATCGTTCCTCAAGATCTGGCAGCCTAGTTGGAGCTGTTAAAGGGTCACTCTGATAGCCTAGATGGCACACTCAGGGCATTGTGCCTCAAGCTCCAGATGCCTGGGTGGCACACTTAAGGCATCACGGCTAAAGATCTGAGAGCATGAATGGAGCGCTCAAGCGTCGCATTTCAAGCTAAGGGAGCCTTGGTGGCGCGCTTAGGGAGTCATGACTCAAGCCCTATTACCCTTGGTGGAACATGACTCCAGATGCCTTGTTTGCCCACTCAGGGAAATGCTTCTCAATCTCGTATAGCCTGGTTTGTTTTCTCAAGGCGTCGCGTGTCAAGATCTCGGTGCCTAGGTGGCACACTCAGAGTGTTGCGCCTCACGATCAGGGGGCCTAGGGCTCTAAGGGTATCATTCCTCAAGATCTTGTTGCCTGGGTGGCGCTCACGACGTCGAGCCACAAGCTCTAGGATCATCGGTTGCGCTCAATGCGCTGTGCCTCAAGCACAAGTTGCCTGGGTGGTAAACTCAAAGCTTGTGCCTCAAGCACCGAGTTCCTTGGTGGCATGCCCATGGAATCACGCCTAAGGCTCTAAGAGACTTGTTAGTGCCTCACGGCGTTGCGCCTCAAGTTCTTTTAGCATGTGTGGCACACTTAGAGAATCGTCCCTCATGCTTTGTGACCCTGGTTTGCACGCTCGGGGCGTCGCACCTCAAGATCCTATAGAAAGGTTTGCGTGCTCAAGGCATCACACCTAAAGCTCTATGTGATTAGGGGTGGCGCGTTCACGGAGTCGTGCCTCAAGCTCTGTGAGCCAAGGTGGCGTTCTCAGAGCATCATGATGCATGATTCACGAGCCTGGGTGGTGCTCAAGGCGCTGCTCCTAAAGCTTTAGAATCATAGGTCACACACTCAGGACGCTGCTCCTCAGGCTCTAGGACCCTTAGTGGTGGGTTCCAGGTTTATCGTACCTCAAGATCTAGGAGCATGGTTGGCAAGCTCAAGCCCAGCTCCACAAGATATGAGAGGCTCGGGGCGCAGCGCCTCGAGCTCTAAGATCTTGGGCGGCAGAGATAGTGTGTCATGCCTCAAGCTTCGTGTGCCAGTGTTTCACGCTCAAGACGTCGCGCCTCAGGATTTGAGAGCATAGGTAGGGAGCTCACGGCGTTGTGACTGTAGCTCTGAAATTCTAGTTGGTGCACTCAGGGCATTGTGCCTCAAGCTCCGGGAGCTAGGATGGCGCTCCTCAAGCTCCGAGTGTCTGGGTGGCGCTCTCTAGCTATCGTCCCTCAAGATCTTAATGCGTGGTTTGTTTGCATAGGGAATTACGCCACAAGCTATGTTATCCTAGTATGAATGCTCAAGGTGTCTTACCGCAATCTGCGAGTGCTTGATTGGATCTAAAGGGGAAGTGCATTATGATCCGAGTGGTTCGAGAAAGCTCAGGCGCTGCTCCTCAAGCTGCAAGATCCTTGGTCGTGCACTCAAGGACTCATGCATAAAGCTCATGTAGCCTGAATGGTGCGCTTAGGGCATCATCCCTCAAGCCCCAGGAGCCTATTTGTGTGCTCAAGACAACGTGTATCAAGTTACGCGGGGAGGGGGTGCTCAAGGGTTCGCGCCTCAAGCTTCAAGATCATAGGTCGCACGCTCAGGGCGCTGCGCCTCATGCTCCGAGAGCTTGGGTGGTGTGCTTAGAGTTCCGCACCATAAGCTATGTGAGCCTAGGTGGCACACAAGGCGCTGCGCTAAAAGCTCAAGGAGCCTAAATGACACGCATAAGGAGTGGCACCTCAGGCACCGGGAGCCTGTATAGTGCGCTAAGGGTGTTGCCCTACAAAATCTTATAGCCTAAGAAGTACGCTTAGGGCGTCTTTCGTCATGCTCAGTGAGCCAGTTGGCATACTTATAGACTTACGCCACAAGATCTAAAAACCTGGTGGGATAACTCAATGAATCGCGTCTCAAGCTCTGGGTGCTGGGGGTGCTCAATGCGCTGCTCCTGAAGCTTGAGGATCATAGGTCACACACTCAGGACGCTGCTCCTCAGGATCCAGGACCGTTAGTGGCGGTCTCAGGGTGTTGCGCCTCAAGATTTTTGAGCCTAGGTTATATGCTGGGGTATCGTACCTCAAGATCTAGGAGCATGGGTGGCGAGCTCAAGCCCAGCTCCACAAGATCAAGGAGCCTCAGGGAGCTGCATCTCAAGCTCTAAGATCCTGGGCAGCAGAGATAGAGTGTCATCCCTCAAGCTTCGTTTGCCAGGGTTTCACGATCAGGACGTCGCGGCTCAGGATTTGAAAGCCTAGGTAGGGAGCTCACGCCGTCGTGACTCTTGCTCTGAAATCCTAGTTGATGCACTCAGGGCATTGCGCCTTGAGCTCCGGGAGCTAGGATTACGCTCCTCAAGCTCCGAGAGACTCGGTGGCGCTCTCCAGCTATCGTCCCTCAAGATCTAAATGCCTTGTTTGTTTGCATAGGGCATTACGCCACAAGCTATGTGATCATTATATGCATGCTCAAGGCGTCTTACCTCAATCTGCGAGTGGTTGACTGGATCTCAAGGGAAGCGCATTAAGATCAGAGTGGTTCGAGAACGCTCAAGCGTTGCGCCTCAAGCTGCAGTATCCATGGTGGTGCACTCAAGGAGTCGTGCATAAAGCTCATGTAGCCTGGGTGGTGCACTTAGGAATCATTCCTCACGCCCTAGGATCCTATTTGTGTGCTCAAGGCAACGCGTATCAAGTTACGCGGGGTGGGGGTGCTCAAAGGTTCGCGCCTCAAGATTCAGGATCATAGGTCGCACGCTCAAGGCGCTGCGCCTCATGCTCCGGGAGCCTGGGTGGTGTGTTCAGAGTGCCGCGCCGCAAGCTATGCAATCCTAGGTGGAACTCAAGGCGGTGCGCCAAAAGCTCAAGGAGCCTAAATGACACGCATAAGGTGTGGGAACTCAGGCACCGGGAGCCTGTATAGTGCGCTAAGGTTGTTGCCGTACAAAATCTAATAGCCTAAGGAATGTGCTTAGGGAGTCTTTCCTCATGCTCAGAGAGCTAGTTGGCGCGCTTATTGACTTACGCCAGAAGATCTAAGAACCTGGTATGAGAACTCAAAGAATCGCGCCTCAATCTCTGGGTGTTGGGGGTGCTCAATGCGCTGCGCATCAAGCTGCAAGAGCCTAGGTGTCTCACTCAAGGAGACGTGCCTTAAGATCTTATTGCCTGGTTAGCGTGCTCAGGGTGTCGCATCTCAAGTTACTGAGGCTAGGGGGCACTCAAGGAGACGTGCCTCAAGCTTTTAGAGACCGTGTGAAACGCTCCGGGCATTGTTCCTCTGTCTCCAGGAGACTGGGTGGTGCACTCAGGGCACCGCGCCGCAGGCAACGCTAGCCTAGATGGCGCTCAAGGCGCTGCGCGTCAAGCTAAAGGAGCTTAGGTGGAACACATAAGGTGTCACGCCTCAGGCATTGGGAGCCTGCGTAGTGCACTAAAAGTGTCTCACCTCAAAATCATATAGCCTAATCAGCGCGCTTAGGGAGTGTTGCCTCAAGATCATAGAGATAGGTTGACGTCGTACCCCAACATCAAAGAACATGGTTTGCGCACTCAACACTTCGCGCCTCATGCTCTGGGTTATGGGGTTGCTCAAGGAATTATGCCTTAAGATCCAAAATCATAGGTGTTACGCTCAGGGAGTCGTGCCTTAAGCTCAAATATCCTGGGTCGCGTTCTCAGGGCATCATGTCGCAGGCTACGTGAGACTAGGTGGCGCTCAATGTGCTGTGCCTCAAGCTCAAGGAGCATAGGTGGAACTCTTTGGGCGTCGCGCTTCAGGTTCATGGACCCTAGGTGGCGCGCTCATGGCGTCGTGCCTCAAGATCGAGTAACTTATGTGGCGCACTCAAGGCATCCTGCCTCAAGCTCCGAGGGGCCGGGGGCGCTCAAGTTGTAGTGCTTCGCCCCACAAGATCTATGAGATTGGATAGTACACTCTGTGAGTTGCACCAAAAATGTTATAGCCTTAGCGAATAAATAAGGGTGTCATGCCTCAAGCTACGGTATCTTGGTTGGCGAGCTTAAGTAATCCCTCCTCAAGCTGCAGTATCCAGATTATCATGCTCAGGGTGTCGCGCCTTAAGTTATGGGGGGCTGGGGGTGCTCAAGGGTTCACGCCTCAAGCACCCGGAGCCGCAGTGGCACGCTCACAGCATGGTGCCTCAGGCTCCCGAAGCCTGGGTGGTGCGCTAAGGGCATCACACTACAGGCTATGGGATCTTGGGTATATCTTAGGGCCTCGTGTCGTACGCTACATTAGACTGGGTGTCGCTCAAGGTGTTGTGCCTCAAGCTCAATGAACGTATGTGGAACACTCAGGGCATCGCGCCTTAGGTGGCGCACTTGGGGCATCACTTCTCAAGCTCCGGGAGCCTGATTTTCACGCTAAGGGCATTGCGCTTCAAGCTGCAGGAGCCTGGGTAGCGCGCTCAAGGAATCGTGCCTCAGGCTCTTATAGCCTTGGTGGAGCCCTAAAGGCATTGTGCCTAAAGATCAAGTATCCTGGGTGATTCTTTTAAGGCATCATCCATCAAGCTCGAGGAGCCTTGTTGGACTACTCAAGGAGTCGCATTTAAACCATCGAGAGCTTGGGTTCCACTGATGGCGATGTGCCTAAAGCTCAAAGAGCCTATGTTTCACGCTTAGGGCATCGCGCCTCAGGCTCCGAGACACTAGGTGGAGCACTCAGTGCATGCTACCTCAAGATCCAGTAGACAAGTGTCGCGCTTAAGGTGTGGTGCCTCTAGCTCTTGGATCTTGGTTGACGCATTTAGAGCGTCGCTCCTCAAGCTTTGGCAGATTGTCTTCAAAGATCAAGGCGTCGTGCCTGAAGCTCCAGACTCAAGACTTCGCACCTTATGTTAGGGGAGTTTTGGGGGCGATCAAGTTGTCGAACCTCAAGCCCCAAAAGCCCGAGTGGCACACTTAGGGTGTCGTGTATAGGGCTCTGGGAGCCAGGGTGGCGTGCGAAAGGAGTCACGCCTCAAGCTATGCATTATTGGGTGGCACTCAGGGCGTCAAGCCTTGTTGCCTGCAAATAGGATTTCTTCTCAATTCCTCTTGATTTTTCTTATATACTTTCTATTTCAAGTAGTCAATAGGGCAGTGACTATTTATTCTCTTGCCCTTCGTTCTCTTGTGTCGAGCGTGTGATCGATTCGAAAGCTCCTTCAACATTTTGCCTGGAATAGGGTCAATCTCAAAGCAAATGAAAGTGGTTGATTTGATGCTCTCCTGAAATATCCAAAATAGCAGCGAATGCAGAGTTCGCACTATCCTGCTTCCATCCCCTATCTCACCTTCTTTTCCTTTGTAGACGTTGTCGTTTGGTCACTAATGGTGTAATAAGTCATAGTTCTCCTCTTTGGGGGGTTTGTTTGCCTTCTCATCCATCTTGAGATTGTCCAGATAGGATTTTGCTTTGTTTACTCGGAGTTCTTTCTTTCTAGTATGGTTTTCTTTTTTGCATTCACTAGCGGAGTTCTAGTTAGATTAATTCATTGAACGCAAAAATTATCTCACCAACCAGGGCATCCCAAGCTAATTTGGCTAAACAAAAGACTTCGGGATTAGTAGTTGGCTCAACAAGAACAATTTTATGTTATTGGCTTGCTTATTCAACTCGTTTGAGTAAACACCATCTTCATTTTGTCCCTCTTTCCTTTCATTGATTACCGTTAGCGCAATAGGATGCTCGATTTTCCATCTCGTCTCTTCTAACCTTTTATCCCATGCTTGGGTAAATTCTTTTAACCCTAGTCAGTAGACTAGCCTTTCCTTGGCGATTGAATCTGTAAGTTCAAGCAAATCGAATATGGTATCGTATTTCATAGAAATGGCAGCTTTTAGGCGTGAACTATCTCTTTGTTTTTAATATTCGATATTTTCTCGTGGGATGAGACTTTAGGGTTCTCGGGAGAGACTCTCTTTCTTTCTCAGATTCAAATGTAGGACCGGTAGTAGGGTTCAACGTTTTTCCTATTATATAATCCTGTGCTACTGAGTGAATCTAGTCCCATCTGATTGAGCTTTTTTATTATGGACATGGCTTAAGGAAGGGAATGACTCAAGTTCAAGTAGTTTGGCAATGCCGACAAGAGATATGGAAAGAGCGTATCGATCTCTTGCTTCTCGAATGCCTTGACTCACAAGAGGTTGGAATGAACAATGAAATTGATAAGGAATGAGATTCGGGATCTACTCTAGATATGATCTTTCCCATAAAGCTAGTCATGAAAAATCCATATTCAAGAGCAAGTCAGAAGACTAGCTATATGGAAAGACTCTATTCCATATATTAAAGCAAAAAGCCTAGCTAACTCAATAAATTAAATGACCCTATGAAGAGACCCTACTAAGCCAAAGCTAGAAAATGCACAAAGCTTTCCTATTGAATGAGGCGATCTCTTCTATCACTCCTTCCAACAGAGACTCTTTCATAGCAATTCCCCCCCATCATATTAGGGGGTTCCTATAGGTGCCAGTTACACTCTACCTAAAATAAGACAGAAATGAATGCAAGACTTCGAAAGCTTGCAAGTCTTGAAGTTCAAAAATAGATGATTTGATAAAAGTTGAAATCAGACCATAAAGAGTAAAAGTCTTTTCCCTCCCACTTGAAATAAAGATTGAAGGGAGGAAGTCAGTTACCACTTTCTCTAGATAACCAATAGGTAAATACTTATACAAGCCCAAAAAAAAGCATGAGCTCGCTCTTCAGCCCTTACAACGAATCTCTCAAAAAAAGAAGGATATAAATCTGCCTGAGTAAGGAAGCAGGGCTTAGTGTGAGTCACTTCACTCAGAAAAGAACAAATAAAGGGCAATCAATAGTTTAAGCTATCAATAATATCTTTAAATTACTAATTTGACTGCGGAAAAACCTATTAAGGTCCGCTTGAGGTTATATTCTTCCTTATTCAGTCAATAGCAACTCCTTCTTTTCTTTCAAACAGGGCAAAGGCATTCGATGTATCTGATTCAATTCCTCGTCTTCCTTCTCTTTCACATCCTAGGAGTACAAATAAATAATCATAAGTAAGCCTTTTTGACTAATACACTTTGTTGATACAACAAACTTTTCTCTATTCCATGAGCAGAACACAAGAGATGCACAACACTCGGGCATTGTCTAACGAGCGACGACTTTTGATTCTTAATAAACATTGTTTTTTCTCTTTGTGTAATTGAAATGGATGGAATTGCAACACTTAGGAGTGCCTCTATCAACTTATGAGGCTCGAAGGCATGAAATAGCTCCTTCAATAAACAATAAGAGGGAAGCGATTGAGCGAAAGAAGAAGGCAGAAAAAAAATATTCCTTTATTCCTAGAGATGCAGGAGCTTGACTTAGGACAGAAAGTGTTGATATCTGAATGGCGTACGGAACTGCTTACCCTAAGATTTCAATTCCATCTTACATCAATGTATGTTTAGCTGGATCGACAGAATATGAATAGGCATAATCAATAGAGGGGACAACTCTGTCTGTGCCTCTGCTCATGTACTCATTAAATTCATAGCCTAGTGCACCTAGAGGTAGGTTTAAGCGCTCAAGGAGTCGCTCCTCAAGTTCTGGGTTTGGGTAGCGTGCAAGGAACTGCGCCTCAAGCTCTAATATCCTAGGTGGAGATTTCGGGGATTAGTGCCTGAGGATACGAGTTGCTCCGTTCGGGTGTTATGCCTGAGGATACGAGTTGTGCCTCTCGCTATGCAAGACTTGGTTGCGCTCAGAGTGTCGCGCATCAATGTCAAGGATGATGTGTGGTGCTCAAGGTGCTGCACCTCAAGATCAAGGAGCCTGGGAGTTACACTCATAGCTGTGTGCCTCAAGATCCGGGTGCTTTTGTTGCGTGCTCATGGCATCGCGCCTCAATATTTAGGACACTATCTAGTGCCTAAGTGCGTCGCGCGTCAAGTTTTTGTAGAATGAGCAATGCATTTAGGGAATCGTCCCTCATGTTTTGGGTGCTTGGTTTGCGTGCTCAGGGCATCGCGCCTCAAGCTCCTGTAGCCAGCTTAGCCTGCTCAAGCCATCACGCCTCAACCTTTAAGGGGGCTGGGGTGGCGCGACCAAGGAGTCATGCATCAATATCTTTGAGCCAAGGTGGCTTCAAATGGCGTCATGATGCAGTATATGCAAGCCAGGTGGTTCTCAAGGCGCTGCGCCTCAAGCTTTAGGATAATAGGTCGCACTCTCAGGCAGCCGCGCCTCAGGTTCCTGGACCTTGGGTTGCAGCCTCAGGGCGTTGTATCTCAAGCTCCGTGAACCTGGGTGGTTCTCTTTGGGCGTCGCTGTCCAGCTCTGTGAGCATGGTCAGCCAGCTCATGAAATCACACCTCAAGCTCCAAGAGCTTGGGTGGCGCACTTAGGGAGTAACACCTGAAGCTCGTTGAGCCTGATTGGCATGCTTAGGGAGTCATGCCTCATGCTCCGGGAGCATGGTTGGAGCTCATGGAGCTGCGCCTCAAGCTCAAGAACACTATATGGCACATTAAGCAAGTCGCACCTTAGGCTCCGGGAGACTAGGTGAAGCGCTCAAGGCATCGCGCCTTTAGCTTTTGGAGCCTAAATGTCGCTCAAGGCGCTGTGCCAAAAGTACGAAAATCCTGGTGGCATGCTTAATGTATCGTGCCTCAGACTTTCGGTGCCAGGGTGACGCGCTCACGGTGTTGAAATTAAAAGGTCGTGGAGCTAGGGTAGTTCGCTTAGGGCTTCGGGCCTCAAGATCTTGTAGCCTGGGCGGCACTCTTAGGTTATTGTTCCTTAAGCTCCGGGAGCCTAGTTAGAGCGCTTGAAGGGCTACTCCCATAGACTTGATGTAACACTCAGGGCATCGTGCCTCAAACTCCAATAGCTTGGGTGGCACGTTTAGGGCATCGCAACTCAAGATCCAAGAGCCTGGGTGGAGCGCTCAAGCGTCGCATTTCAAGATTAGGGAGCCTTGGTGGCGCGCTTAGGGCGTCATTACTCAAGCCCCATTACCCTTGGTGGAACACATAAGACATTGAGCCTCTAGCTCCTGGTGCCTAATTTGCCCACTCAGGGCAATGCTTCTCAATTTTCTATAGCCTTGTTTGTTTTCTCAAGGCGTTGTGTGTCAAGCTCCGGGTGCCTAGGTGGCATACTCAAAGCATCGCGCCTCAGTATCAGGGGCGCTAAGGGAATTATTCCTAAAGGTCTTTTAGCCTGGGTGGCGCTCACGACGTCAAGTCACAAGGCCCTGGATCATCGGGCTGCGCCAACGTCTTTGCGCCTCAGCGGTTGCCTGGTGGTAAACTTCGAGCCGTGCCTCAAGCACCGAGTGGCTTGGTGGCGTGCCCATTGCATCGCGGCTGAGGCTCAAGGAGACTATTTAGTTCCTCAGGGCGTTGCTCCTCAAGTTCTTTTAGCATGCGCGGCTTATTTAGAGAATCGTCCCTCAAGCTTTGGGACCCTGGTTTGCACGCTCAGGGCGTCGCACCTCAAGATCTTATAGCCAGGTTTGTGTGCTCAATGCATCGCGTCGAAAGCCTTCAGGGAGCTGGGGTGGCGCGTTCATGGAATCGTGCTCAGGGCATCATAATACAGGATTCACGAGCCTGGGTGGTGATAAAGGCACTGCGCCTGAAGCTTTAGGATCATAGGTCGCACGCTCAGGACGCTGCTCCACAGGCTCCAGGACCCTTGGTGGCGGGCTCAGGGTGTTGCGCCTCAAGATCTTAGAGCCTAGGTTTTATTTTGGGGTATCGTACCTCAAGATCTAGGAGCATGGGTGGCGAGCTCAAGCCCAGCTCCACAAGATCAAAGAGCCTCGGGGCGCTGCACCTCAAGCTCAAAGAGCCTCGGCGGCAGAGATAGAGCGTCATGCCTCAAGCTCCGTGTGCCAGGGTTTCACGCTAAGGACGTCGCGCCTCAGGATTTTAGAGCCTAGGTAGGGAGCTCACGGCGTCGTGACTATAGCTCGAAAATCCTAGTTGGTGCACTCAGGGCATTCCGCCTCAAGCTCCGGGAGCTAGGATGGCACGCCTCAAGCACCGAGAGCCTTTGTGAGCTCTCCAGCTATCGTCCCTCAAGATTTGAACGCCTGTTTTATTTGCTTAGGGCATTACGCCACAAGCTATGTGATCCTTGTATGCATGCTCAAGGCGTCTTACCTCAATCTGGGAGTGCTTGGTTGGATCTCTATGGAATGCGCATCAAGATTCGAGTGGTTCGAGAAAGCTCAGGCGCTGCTCCTCAAGCTGCAGGATACTTGGTGGTGCACTCAAGGAGTCATGCATAAAGCTCATGTAGCCTTAATGGTGCGCTCAGGGCATCATCCCTCAAGCCCCAGGAGCCTATTTGTGTGCTCAAGACAACGCTTATCAAGTTACGCGGGGTGGGGTGTGATCAAGGGTTCGCGCCTCAAGCTTCAGGATCATAGGTCGCACGCTCAGGGCGCTGTGCCTCATGCTCCGGGAGCTAGGGTGGTGTGCTCAGAGTTCCACGCCGCAAGCTATGCGAGCCTAGGTGGCACTCAAGGCGCTGCGCCAAAAAGCTCAAGGAGCCTAAATGACCCGCATAAGGTATGGCACCTCAGGCACCGGGAGCCTGTATAGTGCGCTAAGGGTGTTGCCCTACAAAATCTTATAGCCTAAGCAGTGCGCTTAGGGAGTCTTTCCTCATGCTCAGAGAGCCAGTTGGCGCTCTTATCGACTTACGCCACAAGATCTAAGAACCTGGTGGGAGAACTCAAAGAATCGCGTCTCAAGCTCTGGGTGCTGGGGGTGCTCAATGCGCTGCGCATCAAGCTGCAAGAGCCTGGGTGGTTCACTCAAGGAGACGTGCCTCAAGCTCTTATAGCCTGGTTAGCGTGCTCAGGGTGTCGCATCTCATGTTACGGAGGCTAGGGGGCGCTCAAGGAGACGTGCCTCAAGTTCTTAGAGACGATGTGGAACGCTCAGGGCGTTGTGCCTAAGTTTAAGCTATCTATAATTTCTTTAAATTAGTAATTTGACTGCCGAATAACCTACTTATGTCCGCTTGAGGTTATATCCTTCCTTATTTAATCAATAGCAGCTCCTTCTTTTCTTGCTAACAGGGCAAGGGCATTCGATGCATCTGATTCAATTCCTGGTCCGCCCTCTCTTTCACAGCCTAGGAGTACACATCGATGAGCTTAAGTAAGCCTTTTTGACTAATACACTTTGTTGATGCAACGAACTTTTTCTATTCCACGAGCAGAACACCAGAGATGCACAGCACGTGGGCCTTGTCTAACGAACGACGACTTTCGATTCTTAATAGAAGTTGTTTTTTCTCTTTGTGTAATTGAAATGGATGGGCTTGCAACCCTTAGGCGTGCCTCAATCAACTTAAGAGGCTCGAAGGCATGAAATAGCTCCATTAATAAAAAATAAGACAGAAGCGCTTGAGCGAAAGAAGAAGGCAGAAAAAAAATATGCCTTTATCCCTAGAGATGCAGGAGATTGACTTAGGACAGAAAGTGTTGATATCCGAATGGCGTACGGAACTGCTTACCCTAAGACTTCAAGTCTATCTTACATCAATATAAGTTCGGCTTGATCGATAGAATTTAAATAGGCACGATTGAAAGAGGGGACAACTCTGTCTCCGCCTCTGCTCATATACTCATTAAATTCATATCCTAGTGCTCTAGGAGGTAGGTTTGAGTGCTCAAGGCATCGCTCCACATGTTCTGGGGTTTAGGTAGCGTGCAAGGCACTGCGCCTCAAGCTCTTATAGCCTGGGTGGAGCTTTTGATGACTAGTACCTGAGGATACAAGTTACACCGTTAGGGTGTTATGCCTCATGCTCCAGGAGCCAGGGTGGCGCACTAAGGGAGTCGCGCCTCTCGCTATTCAAGCCTTGGTGGCACTAAGAGTGTGGAGCCTCAAGTTCAAGGATCATGAATTGCGCTCAAGGCGCTGCGCAATCGCGCCTCAAGCTCCTGGAGCCAGGTTAGCGTGCTCAAGGCATCACGCCACAAGCTCTATGGGAGCTGGGGTGGCGTAACCAAAGAGTCATGCCTCAAGATCTTTGAGCCACGGTGGCGTGCAAAGGGCGTCATGATGCAGGATATGCAATCCTAGGTGGTTCTCCAGGCGCTGCGCCTCAAGCTTTAGGATAATAGGTCGCACGCTTAGGCCGCCGCGCCTCAGGCTCCAGGATATTGTGTGACAGCCTCAGGGCGTTGTTCATCAAGCTCCGTTAACGTGGGTGGTTCACATTGGGCGTCGCTTCTCCAGCTTTGTGAGCGTGGTCAGCTAGCTCAATAAATCACACCTCAAGCTCCAAGAGCTTGGGTGGCGCACTTAGGAAGTAACTCCTCAAGCTTTTAAAGCGTGATTGGCACGCTTAAGGAGTCATGCCTCATGCTCCGGGAGCATGGTTGGCGCTCATAAGGTTGCGCCTTGAGCTCAAGAAGACTACATGGCACATTTAGCATGTCGCGCCTCAGGCTCTGGCAGACTAGGTGACGCGCTTAAGGCATCGCGCCTTTACCTTTTGGATCCTAAGTGGCGCTCAAGGCGCTATGACTAAAGCTCGAGGAGCCTAGTGGCATGCTCAATGTGTCGTGCCTCTGGCTTTGGGTGGCAGGGAGACGCGCTCACGGTGTTGAAATTAAAAGGTGGTGGAGCGGGGCTCAAGGCGCTGCGGGTAAAGCTAAAGGAACTTAGGTAGAACACATAAGGTGTCGCGCCTTAGGCATTGGGAGCCTTGGTAGTGCACTAAAGGCATCGCGCCTAAAAATCATATAGCCTAATCAGCGCTCTTAGGGAGTCTTGAATCAAGCTTAGAGAGATAGGTTGACGTCGTACCACAAGCTCAGGGAACCTGGTTTGCGCACTCAACGCTTTGCGCCTCATGCTCTGGGGCTAGGGGTTCTCAAGGCATTACGCCTTAAGATCCAGAATCATAGGTGTTTCGCTCAAGGAGTTGTGACTTAAGCTCGAATATCGTGTGTGGCGTGCTCAGGGCATCGTGTCGCAGGCTACGTGAGACTGGGTGGTGCAATGTGTTGTGCCTCAAGCTCAAGGAGCATAGGTAAACGCTTTGGGCGTCGCGCTTCAGGCTCATTGACCCTAGGTGGCGCGCTCACGGCGTCGTTCTTCAAGATCAAGTAACCTAGGTGCCGCACTCAAGGCATCCTGCCTCAAGCTCCGAGGGGTCGGGGACGCTCAAGTTGCGGCTCTTCAAGCTCCAAGATCCTTGTTGCTTCACTCAAGGCGTCGCCCCTCAAGATCTGTGAGCTTGGTTAGTACACTCAGTAAGTTGCGCCAAAAATGTTATAGCCAAGTGTCGCGCTTAAGGTGTGGTGCCTCTAGCTCTTGGATCTTGGTTGACGCATTTAGAGCGTCGCTCCTCAAGCTTTGGCAGATTGGTTTCACAGATCAATGTGTCGTGCCTCAAGCTCCAGTTTCCTGGGTAGCGCACTCAAGACTTCACGCCTTAAATTACGGGGGGTTTGGGGGCAATCAAGTCGTCGCACCTTAAGCTCCAAGAGCCCGAGTGGCACACTTAGGGTGTCATGTCTCGAGCTCGGGAGCGGTGTGGCGTCTTGACGTAGTCACGCCTCAAGCTATGCATTCCTGTGTAGGACTCAGGGCGTCGAGCCTTGTTGCCTGCCAAAAGGCTTTTTTATCATTTTAAGCTGATTTTTCTTATATAGTCTCTATTTCATATAGTCAATATGCCAGTGCCTATTCATTTTCTTGCCCTTCGTTCCCTTTTGTTAGGCGTGTGATCGATTTTAAAGCTCCTTCCACTTTTTGCCTTGAAGAGGGTCAATCTGAAAGCAAATGAAAGCGGATGATTTGATGCTCTCAAGAAAGATCCAAAATAGCAGCGGATGAAGAGTTAGCACTATCCTGCTTCCATCTCAATCTCATCCTCTTTTCCTTTGTCGACGTTGTCATTTGGTCACTAATTGTCTAATTAGTCATAGTTCCCTTCTTTGGGGGGTTTGTTTGCCTTCTCATCCATCTTGATATTTTCCAGATAGGCTTTTGCTTTATTTACTCGAAATTCTTTCTATCTAGTCTGATTTTCTTTTTTTCATTCACTAGCGGAGTTCTAGTTAGATGAATTCTTTGCCTGCAAAAGTTATCTCACCAACCAAGCTATCCCAAGCTAATTTGGCTAAACAAAGGACTTGGTGATTAGTAGTTTGTTCAACAAGAGCAATTTGATGTTATACGCATGTTCAGGGTCCGGGAGACTAGTTGACGCGCTCAAAGCATTGCGCCTTTAGCTTTTGGAGCCTAAGTGGCGCTCAAGTCTCTATGCAAAAAGCTCGAGGACCCTGGTGGCATGTTCAATGTGTCGTGCCTCTGGCTTTGGGTGGCAGGGTGAGGCTCTCACGGTGTTGAAATTAAAAAGTGGTGGAGATAGGGTAGTGCGCTTAGGGCGTCGTGCCTCAAGATCTTGTAGCCTAGGCAGCGCTCTTTGGGTATCGTTCCTCAAGCTCTGGTAGCCTAGTTGGATCTGTTAAAGGGTAATTCCGATAGCCTAGATGGCACACTCAGGGCATTGTGCTCAAGCTCCAGATGCGTGGGTGGCACACTTAGGCTATCACGGCTGAAGATCCGAGAGCCTGGGTGGAGCGCTCAAGTGTCGCATTTCAAGCTAAGGGAGCCTTGGTGGCACGCTTAGGGCGTCATGACTCAAGCCCCATTACCCTTGGTGGCACACATAAGGCGTCGAGCCTCAAGCTCCTGATGCCTGGTTTGCCCACTCAGGGAAATGCTTCTCAATCTCCTATAGCCTGGTTTGTTTTCTCAAGGCGTCGCGTGTCAAGATCTCGGTGCCTAGGTGGCACACTCAGAGCGTCGCGCCTCAGGATCAGGGAGGCTGGGTCTCTAAGGGTATCATTCCTCAAGATCTTGTTGCCTGGGTGGCACTCACGGCGTCGAGCCACAAGCTCTAGGATCATCGGTTGCGCTCAATGCGCTGCGCCTCAAGCACAAGTTGCCTGGTTGGTAAACTCAAAGCTTCGTGCCTCAAGAACCGAGCTCCTTGGTGGCATGCCCGTGGAATAACGCCTAAGTCTCTAGGAGACTTGTTAGTGCCTCACGGCGTCGCGCCTCAAGTTCTTTTAGCATGTGTGGCACACTTAGAGAATCGTCCCTCATGCTTTGTGACCCTGGTTTGCACACTCGAGGCGTCGCACCTCAAGATCCTATAGAAAGGTTTGCGTGCTGAAGGCATCACGCCTAAAGCTCTAAGTGATTTGGGGTGGCGCGTTCACGGAGTCGTGCCTCAAGCTCTGTGAGCCAAGGTGGCGTGCTCAGAGCATCATGATGGATGATTCACGAGCCTGGGTGGTGCTCAAGGAGCTGCTCCTAAAGCTTTAGAATCATAGGTCACACACTCAGGACGCTGCTCCTCAGGCTCTAGGACCCTTAGTGGTGGGTTTAAGGTGTATCGTACCTCAAGATCTAGGAGCATGGTTGGCAAGCTCAAGCCCAGCTCCACAAGATATGAGAGGCTCGGGGCGCAGCGCCTCAAGCTCTAACATCCTAGGTGGCAGAGATAGAGCGTCACGCCTCAAGCTTCGTGTTCTAGGGTTTCACGCTCAAGACGTCGCGCCTCAGGATTTGAGAGCCTAGGTAGGGAGCTTACGGCGTCGTGACTCTAGCTCTGAAATTCTAGTTGGTGCACTCAGGGCATTGTGCCTCAAGCTCCGGGAGGTAGGATGGCGCTCCTCAAGCTCCGAGTGTCTGGGTGGCGCTCTCCAGTTATCGTCCCTCAAGATCTTAATGCCTGCTTTGTTTTCATAGGGCATTACGCCACAAGCTATGTTATCCTAGTATGCATGCTCAAGGTGTCTTACCGCACCGCGAGTGCTTGATTCGGGATTTAAAAGGAAGCACATTATGATCAAGTGGTTCGAAAGCTCGGTATTGCTCCTCAAGCTGCAGGATCCTTGGTGGTGCACTCAAATATTCTTGCATAAAGCTCATGTAGCCTAGGTGGTGCGCTCAGGGCATCATCCCTCAAGCCCCAGGAGCCTATTTGTGTTCTCAAGGCAATGCGTATCAAATTCACGCGGGGGGGAAGTGCTCGAGGTTCGCACCTCAAGCTTCAAGATCATAGGTCACTGCCTTCGGCCCATTTGCGCCTCATGCTCAGGGAGCTTGGGTGGTGTGC
>JAPXVU010000054.1:0-45356 GCA_027789145.1 Solanum arcanum
ATGTATTGCCTTCTTTTTAATACATTGTATATTATTTTCACATTGTTTAACATTTTTCTTTGTATCTTAGTTTAGTTTCAATTTTATTGGTTAAAGCTGAAGTATGAGTAATATTTTTCATAAAAAGTATTCCGTCTCTAGTTATTAAAGTTCCTCCTTTGTTATGTAATATGAAATCTAGTCCTAACACAAAATCTACCCTTATGTCTAGATCTCTTACCCATATTTTATCCATTTTATAAGTGGGTTTATAAAATTACGAACAAGTATTTAAGAAACTTATTTGAGCTTTATCTATATAATGTCTATATATATTATGTGTTCCATCCATTTGCATAGTGCAAGTGGTTTTTCTAAAGTTTTTATTAATTCTATGGGTACAATCTTTTTATTTAGAATACTTTTAGTGCATCCTGAATCTATTAATGCTAAAGTCTCTATTTCATATTTTCCAATATTAAGTTTTGCTAATATTTTAATAGTATTTATATTTTTATCTTCATTACATATTAAAGTGTTAGATTCTTCATTCATTAATTCTTGATTATCTTCTCAAGTTGTTCTTGTTGTATATTTTTCCCTTTTTCTAGCCTTACTATTCTTTCTTCTAATTCTTTCATTTTTGCTTCTAATACTAGCACTTTTAAATTTACTAGAGGTTCTTACATGTATCTTTCTTTTCCTTTCTGAGTTATTATTCCTAATTGGGTTTCTATGCAATTTATACATCCTTCTATGAAACATTTATTGCATTTAGCTCTTTTATGTTTGCTTGGGTACCATTTACACGATTACATGGATTACTATCTAATCCAAAGTATCTTTTTCAAATTATGTTCACATTCTACTATATTCATAAAATTTATCTTTAGATTATCTATATTCAAGTCTTCCATTCCTATTTCGTTAATTAATTCTTCTCCTTACGAATTAGAAGAATCTTCTTCTTTGTTATTTTCATCTATATCAATACTTACTATAGAGTAAATACTTTCATTGTCGACATATATTCATCTACATTTAATAATGCCTCATTAAATTCTTCTACTAGTTGTGCATTTACGGTTTTAGCATTATATCTTTTAGGACAAGTATTTGCTAAATGTTCTATACTTCCGCATGTAAAACATTCTAGCTTATTTTTATAATTTCTATCTGTTCTATATTTTCTAACATGTCTATCTCTATTTAGATATGGTTTTCTTCTTGGTGAGGATTTTCTAAGAAAATATCCTTTCCTATTATATCTCTTATTATTTTGTGGATGGTATTTTTTATATCTTTTCTTTTTGTATTGGTCTTTATCATAACTTTGAGTTGTATATATTATATCTTTACAGAAATTCATTTCATTCTGTTTTAGTTGCTTTTGTATTTGTAGATTAGTACATTTTTCTTGTAGTATTTCCATTATATGTTGTATTCTATGTCCTATTGACCATTTTGCTTGAGGATTTTGAGCTACTCCATCTCTTTTAGTCCATCTTTCTTCTATTTCTCTTCCTAAAGCTCCTTGTAATTTATTAAATAATTTTTTGCCTAAGTCTTGGTCAAAAGCATTTCCACTAATTGTACAATAATAGAAGTAATCGTTTAAAAATTTCTTTATATAATACCAATTACTTATACTTAATTGTTCTAATTTTATTACAGCATTTCGTTGTAAGGCTAATAATCCACTATTTGGATCTTCTCCTGTTATTAATGTATGTATTTTATTTGTAAAGTTATAAGGATTTGGTCCTAATGATACTAAATCTTGAAATTACATTGGGAATTCTACTTTATAAGCTTCCCATAAAGCTTTAGTTGATTCTCCTAAGAACGTTTCTATGTATTTGTACATTGTCTCTGCATTAGTTTCTGTATAATTTTTTATAAAATCTGCTACTACTATTCCTTTCCATAAGTCTATTACTGAATTCCATCTTTGCGGATCTTGTGCTGCTATATTTAGGATTTTTCCTTTACTACCTCCTTCTTGGAGTATTATTGGTTCTTCTATAGGCATTCTTTTTCCCATAGGTTTTACTTCTATTGTTGGAGTATCTCCTTGTCTATATACTCTTCTTCGTGGTATATTTCTGTGCTATTATCTGTAGTATGTCCTTGTTCATTTGTTCTTTGAAATGGACTCTTTGGAACTAAAGTTTCCATTAATTCTTTCGACTAAGTATAGATTCTAATTCGGATATTTCACTATCATCATCTTGTATTTGCGTCATTATATTATTGCTTTTTCTAATTTATCTTGTAAATCTTTTTCTAATCTATATCCTTTATTATCGTTTCTTTGTTCACATACTTTAAAATGAGATATAGTCTGTTCTAAATTTAGGTTTTTAGTTTACATCCTTTACATGTAAAAAGTCTATTATTATTTTCTTTGCATATTTCTTTCGCTTTTTCTATAGCTATATCTCTTGCATAATCTTCTTCTAATGTTATTTCCATATTCATTCCTTCTAAAGGCATTTCTTCTATAGTACTTTCTTCTTCAAAGTCTTTTTGAGCTTCATAATTGTAGTCTGTGAATCTAATTGAAGGTTCTCCTTTAGAATTTGTATATATTAGGTGAGCATCTGGTGTTAATGCTTCTTTTTCTTTAAAGTCTCCTAATTTCCATTCTAATCCTGCATATTCTTGAGGTCTATTTTTATTGGTTTTATTAGTTTTATCCCTTTATTCCCCATTACTTCTACTACATCGTTTATTTGTAGTTTAAATCTAGTATTACTATTATCTGTCATTTTTCCTAGGAATCCTACACATATTAATAGATTTTTTCCACTACTCATTTCTTCATATCCTTTAGTTTGTATTCCTATTCTTATCTTAGTTCCAAATTCATTTAAATTCATCATAAAGTCTGGACTTATGTAGAAAATTCCTCCATTATTAGTCATATCTACTTCTGTTAATCCTATAATTGCCTTTTTTATATCTGACCATCTATTATCGTATATAGTAATTAATACTTTTGTTCCCAAATTTTTTCTAGTTAATCCTTTAATTCCTATAACTACTAGTCCTATATGCATTAAATCTTTTTTAGCGTATTGTATTTCTTTTATAGATTCAGTGTTCACTAATGGTAATGATACTGAATTTTTTCCTAATACTGATAGTTGTTCTTCTCTGTAGTGTCTATATAATTGAGATTTTGAATTTGTATTATATAGTACTTTTGGATTCAATAACTTTAATTGGTTTTGTTGAAAGATTTGTATATCTTTATCTGTGTCTATTATTTCTCCTAATTGTTGATTATTTTCTTCTCTTGTTTTTTTATTTAATATTTTTGATATAAAATTATTACTTATTTTGTTCTGGGTGTAACTAGGTTTTGGTCTTTTATCTCTTGATCTAATTGGAAAAATGTCCATTTTTTCTTCTTTTTAATTATTTTTTCTTTTTGAGGAGTAATTTCTATTTTATTTAGTTTTTCTATTAGTTCTCCTATTCCAGTTGTATCTATATTCTTACTTTCAAATTTTTCTTTGTAGTTTCTATCTATCTTATTATTTAATGATAATAAAAGTGATATTATTATATTATTTTGTTGTATAATAACTTGATCTGATTTTGAAGATGGGATAAAATCTTTATAGTCTGATGGAAGGGTTATTCTTTTTTCTATTAATTTTTGTGCTTCTTTATTTGTTTCTGCTTCTATTAAATTTATCATGAAAGAACTATTTCTTTTATTGATTCTAATTCTGTTTTTATTTCTTGTATTTTTATTATTAGTGTATTACTAATTTCTTCTTTAGGTTTATTTTTTAATTCATTTACTTTTTTATTTAATTCATTTTCGTAAATATATATATAAGCTTCTATAGATTTCTTTATTCTTATTAGTCTTTTCTTATCTTCTATATGTTGATATCTTATATGATTATGAAATCTTACACTCCAAAAACAGGGCATACACTTCATAAAGTATGTTTTAGTGGGATATTTCTAGTTTTAAGGTGTATTATTAATTTCTTTTCTAATATTATAGCTAAGAAAAATATATTGTCTAATCTATTAGTTAATTCTTTTTTAGAGCTTATAGAAATAGTTGTTTTTAAATTTCTTAATAGTCTATCTGATTCTAAATATAAACTTAACAAATTTCTTTTAACTCTTTTATATTCTCTAGTATTTTTAAGTGGTCTTCTCATATATTATCCTACTTTGGATTATAGTAATATGGACTATTTTTTCGTACCTTTATTCTTTACATTTACTTCTTTTATTTCTAAATTTATTTGTACTAATTCTTCACTAGTCTGTTTAAGGGCTTGTTTAAGAGTTGTTCTAAGTTCTTTAATTATTTTTCCGAATTTTTATATGTATAACTTAAGGATAGTCTTGATCCTAATTTATATAAATGATTTTCTAAAACTTTCTTATAATTTTTTGTATCTTTTAAAAGTTGTCTATTATAAAACAGATTTCTATTTATAGCAGATGTTTTTCTAGAAAAATAATCTTTTCTCATATAAGGTCTTTTAGATCTAAGGCTCTGATACCAAAATAAGACGATATTTCAATAATAAGGATTTTTCCAATAAAAAGAGTGATTTAAAAAATATTTGTGGTTTTTTCTTAATGTTGTGTAGTCCTACTCAGTACTCCTTCACTCTATTGCTCTGTTATGTAGTTATCATTTTAGTTTCTAGTTTAACTTCCCCTTTTTTTTTTTTTTTTTTTTATGGACTCTGTCCATTCACAAATCTATTATTACTGTTCATCTCTTCCTCTTAGCCTTTGTTCTTAAAAATAATCTTCTTTAACCACACCCCGGATTTGGTTATTCACAGTTCTTTTCTTCAACAATTAACTTTGACAATTTCCTAGGAATTTACAAGTTAATCCATCGATATTTTTAAGAAGCCAAGAGACTAACCATATACTAAGTAATATAGATTCATGATATTTATGAACTTACAAGAAAATAATTACACATGATTTACATTAAACACACATAATTTACATATATGGGAAGTTTACTAAAAACTTAAATATGAAAACTTACATAGCTAGAACGGAGTGAAGTTTCCCTTTCGGGAAACCCGGAGAACTTCCAAAATAACTTTGAAAAAACGTGAAAATAAAGCCTAAGAACTTAAAATTCTTTATATATATTTTTTTTTTTATAAAAAGGAGGGTTTTTGGGAGGATTTGAGAATTTGCGGATTGCAGATATTTTGTTCTTCTTTTCTTTTCGCTCTCACTTTCTCTTATCTTCTTCTTCTGATAGTGTCTGATATTTATAGGCGTCTTCGGACTTCAAATTCCGGATTTCAAATGGAGAAAGGAATCTTATCTCTTCAGCCGGGTGCACATTTGGGCCCCATCGTCACGTGAAGTTATTATCCCTTCTTTTTGCATTATTGTCCTTGGAATCTGATATCTATCTATCTTATCTCTTACCTATCTAAGACGTGTCCCAACAGTTTTTCCACATGTGTGGTAGTGAGTAAAGTGGGACTCACATATTTGACTAAAGAGGCATCCCTCTTTTGAATGTATAATAATAAGACAATATGTAATATATGGTTTAGACAGTTTTAGAATTTATATTTTAAATAAACCAGAAATATTAGTAAGAACAGATTGTGAAGCAATAGTAAAGTTTTATCAAAAAATTAATAATAAAACTAGCAGTAGAAGAAGATGGTTAATTTTTTTAGATACCATATCTATTTACAATTCTGTAGTTTTTGAGCACATTAAAGGGAATGATAATAATATTGCAGATCAATTAAGTAGACTACTAATTAAAACTTAATTTTTACAGAATGAGACCTCTACTACCAGACAAAGGTAAAAGGGTTCAACCTTCAACCTCAGGTTTGGCAGACTCTTACAAGCAGACTGTATTAGCTAATCTAAATTTTAAGTCATTAGATAAAATTGACGATGTCAGGATAGATAGAATACATTTTGGAATACAAAGCTTAATTGCATACGAACCGTCAAATTTAACATTTAGACATTTACCTAATTGCCAATTAGATAAACAACAGACATGCCTTATAGACAACATATGGATAACACATAATAAAAAAGACACTAAATATATAATTGCTGTTTTAAATGCTCTAGGATACTATTTTACTAATAGAAATACAGAAAATAAATTTAAATATTATGTAGTAATTCATGGTAAGACAAATGGAGTGTTTCAAACATGGATAGAAGTTTTAGATTCAATCAAAGACTTTCGTAAACCACTTTTTAAAGGTTTTAATGATTTCTGAAGCTTTAGACTATGCTAGAGGAACATTAGGACCAAACTATTATATTTCTCCACTCTTAGACAAAACCCGAGAAAAATTCCACAAGTATAATATCCAAAAGACACAAATAAAATTATATTTTGTGACCATTGCTCA
This sequence comes from Solanum arcanum, assembly GCA_027789145.1. Classification (NCBI taxonomy): domain Eukaryota; kingdom Viridiplantae; phylum Streptophyta; class Magnoliopsida; order Solanales; family Solanaceae; genus Solanum; species Solanum arcanum. The sequence continues at coordinate 6,390 of JAPXVU010000054.1, forward strand.
TCCATGACTGAAGCGTTCAAGAGGCTAAATTTGAGAAATGAAGCCTTAATGGAAGAAAATGCCAAGCTCAGGGAAAGACTCAAGAAATTGGAAAGCAAAGGTAAGAATATACAAACTCAGACGGATACACAGGGTTCTCCATCCCAAACAAAAATGGATGAGATGGGTGTGCATTCCCCAGAATGCTAAGAAATCCATCAGATCGGATAATGATACAACTAGTCCGGTTCAAGCGGTGGCGGTAAAGACTCCTCAAACCCGTTAATGGCTGTCACTTTGCCAAAAAGTGAAAGAGACGAAGGTTCATCTTCAAGAAGAAAATTACCACTTTCATTTAACTGGACAATCGGACAAAAAGTTAAAAAGCCCAAAAAATAAAGAGTTAGAATCCCTAATAACCCATGTAGAAAAACTACTCAAACAAAGACATGAAAAAGATAAACACATAAACCCAAGCCCAATACAAAGCCCAAAACGAATTTCTATCCCAAGTTCAAATAATTCAGATAATTTTGAAGACCCAATGCAATTTGCCCAAGACCCTAATGATGATGATTCAGGAGCAAGTTTTGATTCAATTGCATTGCATAATTTAGACACATAAAAAATATATATATATATATATATATATATATACATATTGTCTTATTATTATACATTCAAAAGAGGGATGCCTCTTTAGTCAAATATGTGAGTCCCACTTTACTCACTACCACACATGTGGAAAAACTGTTGGGACACGTCTTAGATAGGTAAGAGATAAGATAGATAGATATCAGATTCCAAGGACAATAATGCAAAAAGAAGGGATAATAACTTCACGTGACGATGGGGCCCAAATGTGCACCCGGCTGAAGAGATAAGATTCCTTTCTCCATTTGAAATCCGGAATTTGAAGTCCGAAGACGCCTATAAATATCAAACACTATCAGAAGAAGAAGATAAGAGAAAGTGAGAGCGAAAAGAAAAGAAGAACAAAATATCTGCAATCCGCAAATTCTCAAATCCTCCCAAAAACCCTCCTTTTTATTAAAAAAAAAAAAAAATATATATATATAAAGAATTTTAAGTTCTTAGGCTTTATTTTCACGTTTTTTCAAAGTTATTTTGGAAGTTCTCCGGGTTTCCCGAAAGGGAAACTTCACTCCGTTCTAGCTATGTAAGTTTTCATATTTAAGTTTTTAGTAAACTTCCCATATATGTAAATTATGTGTGTTTAATGTAAATCATGTGTAATTATTTTCTTGTAAGTTCATAAATATCATGAATCTATATTACTTAGTATATGGTTAGTCTCTTGGCTTCTTAAAAATATCGATGGATTAACCTGTAAATTCCTAGAAATTGTCGTGTTAATTGTTCTGAAGAAAAGAACTGTGAATAACCAAATCCGAGGTGTGGTTAAAGAAGATTATTTTTAAGAACAAAGGCTAAGAGGAAGAGATGAACAGTAATAATAGATTTGTGAATGGACAGAGTCCATAAAAAAAAAAAAAAAAAAAAAAAAAAGGGAAGTTAAACTAGAAACTAAAATGATAACTACATATGAGCAATAGAGTGAAGGAGTACTGAGTAGGACTACACAACATTAAGAAAAAACCACAAATATTTTTTAAATCACTCTTTTTATTGGAAAAATCCTTATTATTGAAATATCGTCTTATTTTGGTATCAGAGCCTTAGATCTAAAAGACCTTATATGAGAAAAGATTATTTTTCTAGAAAAACATCTGCTATAAATAGAAATCTGTTTTATAATAGACAACTTTTAAAAGATACAAAAAATTATAAGAAAGTTTTAGAAAATCATTTATATAAATTAGGATCAAGACTATCCTTAAGTTATACATATAAAAATTCGGGAAAAATACTTAATGTCACGACCCAAATCGGGGCCGCGACTGGCACCCACATCTACCCTCCTATGTGAGCGAACCAACCAATTTAACCCTTAACATTTCAATATATAACAACAGAAAATAATGCGGAAGACTTAACTCATTAATAAAACAATTCAAAACTATTATTAATATCCCCAAAATCTGGAAGTCATCATCACAAGAACATCTATCTCAAATTACTAAACTAGGAATGTCTAAGAAGCTAAAACAAATACTAGCTAGTCCATGCCGGAAGTTCAAGGCATCAAGACTTGAAGAAGAAGACCAGTCAAGCTAGACGCATTAGCTCACCTGAATTTCCGATGAAGTGAAGGCGGCTAGATCTCTTTGTTGAGTTGAAGTTGACGGAACGTTCTTTGCATTACACAAATAACAAAGAAGAAGAACATAAAAGTAGGGTCAAGACAACCACAAGTCTTGAGTAGATATCATCGGCCAACTCAAAATAGAAAAGCAGTATATATCGATTAATATCATAAATCAACTATAAAACTCAACATGTAGCAACAAAGCAAGTACTATAATCATCAAAAGTACCATTAAGTTCATCCATGAGGGCTCAAGCCTCAATACCATGCTCATTTGGGAATTAAGTTCATTATGTTGAGTATATTCTCATCTTTCACGATTCATTATTCATATTCCTCTTGTGTCGATGCGTGACACTCCGCTCCCTCATATTCATTAATCCTCTTGTGTCGATGCGTGACACTCCGATCCCCTAAATCTACGTGTCGGTTCGTGACACCCGATCCCTACATCTACGTGTCGGTTCGTGACACCCGATCCCCTAAATCTACGTGTCGGTTCGTGACACCCGATCCCCTAAATCTACGTGTCGGTTCGTGACACCCGATCCCCTATATGTGTCGGTACGTGACACTCCGATCCCCTAATTCTACGTGTCGGTTCGTGACACCCGATCCCCTAAATCTACATGTCGGTTCGTGACACCCGATCCCCTAAATCTACGTGTCGGTTCGTGACACCCGATCCCCTATATGTGTCGGTACGTGACACTCCGATCCCCTAATTCTACATGTCGGTTCGTGACACCCGTCCCAATAATACTATGTGTCGGAACGTGACACTCCGATCCACTAATTCTCATTATATCCGTTCATCAAGCCTTCTCTATACCAAGGCATCATCAATCCCATCACTTTAATTCATCAAGCCTTCTTTTATACCAAGGCATTATCATTAATAAGTAGATTAAAGTTTCTTTCAAGTTTTGGGATTCAATAGCTTCGTCATGCTTATTTATTCATAATTACATAATAACATCATTCATGCAAGCATACAATTAAGCATATAGAAGGGTTTTACAATACTACTAACATATATCATTCGCTATTAAGAGTTTACTATGAATAACATGAAAACCATAACCTACCTCCACCGAAGAATTGGAATCAACAAGCAATTTCCCAAGCTTTGATATTCTTCTTCCTCGTTCGACTCTCTCTCTCTCCCAATCGATTCAATCTGTCTCTCTTTACATTCTTTTCTTTTTCTTATTCAAACCCTCTTTCTTTTACCCTAATTCTATATAATTAGGAATGAAAGATGGTAATAATGACCCACTAATTAACTTAAGGTTACCTAATTTAACCCCCAAGTAATTAGATTTATTAATAATAACCCTCAAACTTTATAATTAAGGAAAGAATAGTCCAAAACGACCCTTAAAACGTGGGGAGAAATCCTAAACTGCCTGGGATTGTGGGGGCTGTGCCGGGCCGTCGTGGGTGCGACGGTCCGTCACACAGGCCGTCGTGTCCTCCCCAGGTTTCTGGTGGCTGTGACGGCCCGTCACCCCTGTGACGGTCCGTCCTGCCCTCCGTCCTGACGGTCAGAGACTCGTTTCTTGTACCAAATTCTCAAAAGTTGAAGTGTTTTTGCAGCGGGTACTCACGACGGTTCATCGTGGATGTGACGGTCCGTTACGCCATTTCGTTCTGAAGTTCGTAGAGTCGATTTTCAGTACCCAAATTAAAAATTCTAAGTGTCATGGGACGGAACACCTCTGACGGTCCGTCGAGCCTGCGACGGTCCGTCGTTGGGTCCGTGGTTTCAACCGCTTTTCGAATTTGTTCTGCCGCTCTAAAGCGACTAAGCGGTCGTTACAATAGATACCAATTTACCCATCGTTCGTCCCGAGCGATCAAAAGAAGAAAACGATGGCGAAGAGGAGTACCTGAATCTGTAAGCGGATGTGGGTATATCTCTTGCATATCCGCCTCCTTCTCCCAAGTAGCCTCTTCAACCGGTCGATTCTTCCATTGGACTTTGATGGATGCAATTTCTCTCGACCTCAACTTGCGAACCTCCCTATCTAATATAGCAACAGGCTCCTCCTCATATGACAAGTTCTCATCGAGTAAAGCCGAATCCCAACGGATGATGTAGTTTCCATCTCCATGGTATCTTTTCAACATGGACACATGAAATACCGGATGTACTCGGACAGCCACAGGGCAAGGCTAATTCATAAGCCACCTCCCTACTCGCTTTAGTACCTCAAATGGTCCAATATACCTTGGACTTAGCTTACCTCTTTTGCCAAACCGCATCACCCCTTTCATAGGTGAAACCTTCAACAAGACTCGTTCACCTTCCATGAACTCCAAGTCTCTAACCTTTCGGTCTGCATACTCCTTTTGTCTACTTTGCCGCTAGAAGCTTTTCTTGAATGCCCTTCACCTTATCTAACGAATCCCTTAAAAGATCGGTACCCCAAGGTCTAACCTCGAATGCATCAAACCAACCAATGGGAGACCTACATCTCCTCCCATACAATGCTTGAATGGAGCCATGTCAATGCTTGAGTGATAGCTATTATTGTATGAAAACTCCGCTAAGGGTAAGAAGCTATCCCAATGGCCACCAAACTCTATCACGCATGCGCAAGCATATCCTCCAACACTTGAATCGTTCGTTCAGGTGACCATCGGTGCGAGGATGGAACGCAGATACTAAGGTCCAACCTAGTACCCAATTCCGCATGCAATGTTTTCCAAAACTTAGAAGTAAGCTGCGTACCTCTATCCGATATAATGGAGAGTGGAACCCCATGCAATCGAGCGATTTACGAGATATAGATCTTGGCTAACTTCTCTGCATTGTAAGTCACCTTGACCGGAATAAAATGAGCGGAACTTAGTTAACCTATCAACAATCACCCAAATGGAGTCATACTTACCCAATGTCTTTGGAAGACCAACCACGAAGTCCATTGCGATTCTCTCCCACTTCCATTCAGGAATGGGCATTCTCTGAAGTGTTCCTCCGGGCCTTTGGTGTTCATACTTTACTTGTTGACAGTTTGGACACTTGGCAATAAAGTCAACAATATCACGCTTCATTCTACTCCACCAAAAGTGTTGCTTTAGGTCACGGTACATCTTGGTCGCACCCGGATGTATAGAATACTTTGAACTATGAGCCTCTGTCAGAATAGTGTTGATCAAATCATCAACTCGGGGTACACATACCCTTCCCTTGATTCTCAAAACACCTTCCTCATCGATTTGTGCTTCCTTAGCCTCTCCTTGCAACACTTTGTCTCGGATTCGCCTTAGTTTCTCATCATCAAACTGTTTTCCCTTAATCTTGTCAAGAAAAGAAGATCTCGACTCCACACTAGCTAACAATCCATCCTTCTCATTTACTTCTAACCTCATCAAATCGTTAGCCAAAATCTGCACTTCTCTAGCCAATGGGCGCCTAGAAGCTTGCAAATGAGCTAGACTTCCCATGCTTCCCGCCTTTCTACTCAAAGCATCCGCTACAACATTCGCCTTCCCCGGATGATACAAGATAGTGATATCGTAGTCCTTTAGTAGTTCCATCCATCTCCTTTGTCTCAAGTTCAAATCTTTCTGAGTAAAGACGTACTGAAGGCTACGATGATCCGTGTAGACTTCACACTTAACCCCATACAAATAGTGTCTCCATTGTTTTAGTGCGAACACTACCGCGGCCAATTCCAAATCATGGGTCGGATAGTTACGTTCATGCACCTTTAATTGCCTCGAAGCATAAGCAATTACACTCTTCTCTTGCATTAACACTGCACCCAACCCAGAATAGGATGCATCACAGTAAACAATGAAGTCTTTACCCTCTATTGGCAAGGTAAGAATTGGTGCGGTAGTCAACAAAGTCTTAAGCTTCTGAAAGCTTTCCTCACATTCATCTGACCATACAATGGAACATTCTGCTTAGTCAAGTTCGTCAATTGGGAAGCAATAGAAGAGAATCCCTTGACAAATCTGCGGTAGTAGCTAGCTAACCCAACAAAACTTCTTATTTCTGACACATTAGTGGGTCTCACCCAATTCTTCACTGTCTCAATCTTAGATGGATCTACCATCACTCCATCCTTAGAAACTACGTGCCCCAAGAAGGACACCGCATCTAGCCAAAACTCACACTTAGAGAATTTGGCGTAAAGCTTTTTCTCCCTCAACATTTCCAATACCATTCTCAGATGCTCTTCATGTTCCTTCTTGCTCTTCGAGTATACCAATATATCATCAATAAATACGATCACGAAAAGGTCCAAATATGGCTTAAAGATCCCGTTCATCAAGCTCATGAACGCAGCAGGGGCATTCGTAAGACCAAAAGACATCACTACAAATTCGTAATGCCCATACCTCGTTTGAAAAGCAGTCTTTGGTACATCCGTTGCCCGTATTTTCAATTGATGATAACCGGATCTCAAGTCAATCTTAGAGAAGACACAAGCACCTTGTAGTTGATCGAACAAGTCATCAATGCGAGGAAGAGGATACTTGTTCTTGATAGTTACCTTATTCGGTTGTTCGTAGTCTATGCACATCCGAAAACTCCCATCCTTCTTCTTCACAAACAAAACCGGAGCACCCCAGGGGATGCACTTGGTCTAATGAAGCCTTTGTTCAATAACTCTTGAAGTTGTGCCTTTAACTCTCTTAACTCATGAGCCATTCTATAAGGGTATAGAAATGGGGCGAGTGCCGGTTCAAGATCAATGCAGTCAATATCCCTATCGGTGGCATACCAGGAAGATCTGCAGGAACACATCCAAAAATTCTCGAACCACCAAACCGATTCGATTGAGGTACTTGGATGGTGTCATCCCTAAGATGTGCTAAGAAAGCTAAACAACCCTTACTAACCATCTTCTGAGCACCAAGAAAGGAGATAATACGCACCGGATTGGAAGTGTAGTCGCCCTCCCACACTAACGGATCTGCCCCAGGCTTGGCTAACGTCACCGTTTTAGCATTACAATCCAGAATTGCAAAATTCGGAGAAAGCCAAGTCATACCCAGAATTACATCAAAGTCACCCATTTCTAAGATAACCAAATCTACGTAAGTGTTGCTCCCACAAAATTCACCAAACAAGACCTATACACTTTTTCAACTACCACAGACTCACCCACCTGAGTAGAAACACGAATAGGCATATCAAGTAATTCACAATGTAGATTTAGACCATTAGCAAATGATGAAGATACATATGAAAACGTGGAGCCAGGTCAAATAATATAGATGCCATGCAATCACAAATCAAAGGTTACTGTGATGACGACATCAGGCGCCTCGCTCGATCTCCCAGGAAAGCGTAACAATGTGCCCCATTATTTGTCCGTCCGTTGCCCTACCATGTTGCGTAGTAGTGGCTCCGGTTGCCCATCACCTCTGCCGTTTTGGTGACCACCATTACCTCGACTACCACGTCCTCCGAATAACGGCCTCTACCATGACCACCTCTACCTCTAGCTATTGGGGGTCTATAACTTTGTTTGGGACAATTCCTCCTAATATGTCCAGTCTCCCCACATCCATAACACTCTCTAGAGTCAAGCATAGGTCTCTCAGAGAAGTGTTGGCCGGTCTGAGGTGGTCCCCAACTACTGATGCAGTAGTGAAGGCGTATTGGTCGATTGGAGTGACCTCAGGAGTTACGTCCTCTAGAATAAGAACCATTAAACTCACCTCCCCTTGAAACCTCTTCGATGTAGGCGTGGTGGTGAAGTCATCCGATTTCACTCCTTCCACCTCTATCACAAAGTCTACCACCTCTTGGAAGGATGTTCTTTGTTGCCGCTATCTGCAAAATTTGAAATCATGCATTCGCCTCAATCCCTTCACAAAGCGGCGGATCCGTTCTTGTGGACTGAAACAGAGTTGGGTGGCGTATCTGGATAGTCTTGCGAAATTTAGCCTCATATCGTTAACCGTCATTCTACCTTGCTCGGACTCAAGAACTCATCCCTCTTCCTATCCCTCAAGGTCAGGGGATATATTTTTCCATGAACAAACTCGAGAATGATTCCCAAGTCATAGGTGGTGCCTCTGTTGGTTGACACTCAACATGTGAACGCCACCACATTTTGGCGTTCCTTGAAAGCGATAGCTCACGAACTCGACACCAAACCTCTCTACTATACCCATCTTGTGTAGTAGCTCATGACAATCAACCGTAAAATCGTAGGCATCCTCTGATTCTGCACCCTTAAAGACTGGAGGTTTCAATTTCAAGAACTTACTGAAAAGTTCATGTTGATCGTTTGTCATAATAGGCCCAGTAGTCAGACGTGGAAATGTGCCTATCTCCAATGAGGCATCCATGCGGGGAGCCATAGTAGCCGCATGTCGTATCTCTGAAACCGGAGGTGTTGGTGCAGAAACTACTGGAGGTGCCTGACCCTGATCAGATAATCCACTAAGATAAGCAAGTACTTGGTTGATCATCTCTGGGGTAGGTTGGGGTGGCAATTCCTCATGTTGCGCTTGTTCATTCACCCCGTCCTCCCCCTCTCTTACTACCTCTTCAGTCGGTGGAGGAGTCACTGCCCTAGCATCAGATGGGCTAGGTGCTCGTCCTCTTCCTCTAGAGGACGTCCTCCCACGACCTCTCCCACGGCCTCTTGCCGTTGTTCTCCTCGAGCCACGGCCCGATGGGTGGCTCAGGCGTTCTTGTCTTGCGGTGTTGTTGTTGGCGCGGTCGTGGCTCTAGTTCTAACCATCTGCGAATTAGAGTGAAGATGGTCAGATTCCAGTTGGTATCGCCTAGATACCAATTGGACTCAAGTAGTAGCACGAAAGAAAGAATGAAAGAGTGAAATTTTCCTAAAGTCTTATAGCCTCTCAAGGAATAGTAAAGGCGTCCCCCTACCGTTCCTTAAGACTCTACTAGACCTGTTCTTGTGTGATGAGACCAACGAACCTAATGCACTGATACCAAGTTTGTCACGACCCAAATCGGGGCCGCGACTGGCACCCACATCTACCCTCCTATGTGAGCGAACCAACCAATTTAACCCTTAACATTTCAATATATAACAACAGAAAATAATGCGGAAGACTTAACTCATTAATAAAACAATTCAAAACTATTATTAATATCCCCAAAATCTGGAAGTCATCATCACAAGAACATCTATCTCAAATTACTAAACTAGGAATGTCTAAGAAGCTAAAACAAATACTAGCTAGTCCATGCCGGAAGTTCAAGGCATCAAGACTTGAAGAAGAAGACCAGTCAAGCTAGACGCATTAGCTCACCCTGAATTTCCGATGAAGTGAAGGCGGCTAGATCTCTTTGTTGAGTTGAAGTTGACCGGCGTTTCTTTGCATTACACAAATAACAAAGAAGAAGAACATAAAAGTAGGGTCGATTACAACCACAAGTCTTGAGTAGATATCATCGGCCAACTCAAAATAGAAAACAGTATATATCAGTTAATATCATAAATCAACTATAAAACTCAACATGTAGCAACAGCAAGTACTATAATCATCAAAATTACCATTAAGTTCATCCATGAGGGCTCAAGCCTCAATACCATGCTCATTTGGGAATTAAGTTCATTATGTTGAGTATATTCTCATCTTTCACGATTCATTATTCATATTCCTCTTGTGTCGGTACGTGACACTCCGCTCCCTTATATTCATTAATCCTCTTGTGTCGGTACGTGACACTCCGATCCCCTAAATCTACGTGTCGGTTCGTGACACCCGATCCCCTACATCTACGTGTCGGTTCGTGACACCCGATCCCCTAAATCTACGTGTCGGTTCGTGACACCCGATCCCCTAAATCTACGTGTCGGTTCGTGACACCCGATCCCCTATATGTGTCGGTACGTGACACTCCGATCCCCTAATTCTACGTGTCGGTTCGTGACACCCGATCCCCTAAATCTACGTGTCGGTTCGTGACACCCGATCGCCTAAATCTACGTGTCGGTTCGTGACACCCGATCCCCTATATGTGTCGATGCGTGACACTCCGACCCCCTAATTCTACGTGTCGGTTCGTGACACCCGTCCCAATAATCCTATGTGTCGGAACGTGACACTCCGATCCACTAATTCTCATTATATCCGTTCATCAAGCCTTCTCTATACCAAGGCATCATCAATCCCATCACTTTAATTCATCAAGCCTTCTTTTATACCAAGGCATTATCATTAATAAGTAGATTAAAGTTTCTTTCAAGTTTTGGGATTCAATAGCTTCGTCATGCTTATTTATTCATAATTACATAATAACATCATTCATGCAAGCATACAATTAAGCATATAGAAGGGTTTTACAATACTACTAACATATATCATTCGCTATTAAGAGTTTACTATGAATAACATGAAAACCATAACCTACCTCCACAGAAGAATTGGAATCAACAAGCAATTTCCCAAGCTTTGATATTCTTCTTCCTCGTTCGACTCTCTCTCTCCCAATCGATTCAATCTGTCTCTCTTTCTGTTCTTTTCTTTTTCTTATTCAAACCCTCTTTCTTTTACCTAATTCTATATAATTAGGAATGAAAGATGGTAATAATGACCCACTAATTAACTTAAGGTTACCTAATTTAACCCCAAGTAATTAGATTTATTAATAATAACCCTCAAACTTTATAATTAAGGAAAGAATAGTCCAAAACGACCCTTAAAGCGTGGGGAGAAATCCTAAACCGCTGGGATTGTGCAGCTGTGAGGGGCCGTCGTGGGTGCGACGGTCCGTCACACAGGCCGTCGTGTCCTCCCCAGGTTTCTGGTGGCTGTGACGGCCCGTCACCCCTGTGACGGTCCGTCCTGCCCTCCGTCCTGACGGTCAGAGACTCGTTTCTTGTACCAAATTCTCAAAAGTTGAAGTGTTTTGCATCGCGCACTCACGACGGGTCGCCGTGGATGTGACGGTCCGTTACGCCATTTAGATTCACGAAGTTCAGAGAGTCGATTTTCAGTACCCAAATTAAAAATTCTAAGTGTCATGGGACGGAACACCCACGACGGTCCGTCGAGCCTGCGACGGTCCGTCGTTGGGTCCGTGGTTTCAGCCAGTTTTTCCAGAATTTGTTCTGCTGCTCTAAAACGACTAAACAGGTCGTTACACTTAAAGAACTTAGAACAACTCTTAAACAAGCCCTTAAACAGACTAGTGAAGAATTAGTACAAATAAATTTAGAAATAAAAGAAGTAACAGAAAGAATAAAGGTACGAAAAAATAGTCCATATTACTATAATCCAGTAGGATAATATATGAGAAGACCACTTAAAAATACTAGAGAATATAAAAGAGTTAAAAGAAATTTGTTAAGTTTATATTTAGAATCAGATAGACTATTAAGAAATTTAAAAACAACTATTTCTATAAGCTCTAAAAAAGAATTAACTAATAGATTAGACAATATATTTTTCTTAGCTATAATATTAGAAAAGAAATTAATAATACACCTTAAAACTAGAAATATCCCACTAAAACATACTTTATGAAGTGTATGCCCTGTTTTTGGAGTGTAAGATTTCATAATCATATAAGATATCAACATATAGAAGATAAGAAAAGACTAATAAGAATAAAGAAATCTATAGAAGCTTATATATATATTTACGAAAACGAATTTTTTGTACCACAAAATAAGTATGTTCAAAAGGCTATAGACAACAATGAATATATAAATGGTTTAAAATGGGAAGTACGGGGACTTGAAAGAGATATAATATATGTGAAACAAAGAATAAAATATTTTTATGAATGTTATAAAGCAACTACCTTAGGATAAAAAGAGTACTTAGTAAAAATAGCTTCATCAAAGAATATAGATTATCTAGACTTACAGATCCAAATAGAAAAAAGATTCCAAAGAGTAAAACCAGATAGTACAATTAAGTGTAACTTCGGAAACGGAAATCATATTTTACATACAGAAGATACTCAATATAATACTTTAATAGATCTTATAATTAATCTTAGTGAAAAATTAAAAGAATCAAATAATAAAATTATAAAGATATTAAGTGAACAAGAGGAAATACAAAATAAACAAAAACTGCTTTTTAGCAAAATAGAAAATAATCTAGACTACTTAAAAGAACAAGGAGTAGACTTAAATAAAAAAGTAAATGAATTAAAAAATAAACCTAAAGAAGAAATTAGTAATACACTAATAATAAAAATACAAGAAATAAAAAGAATTAGAATTAATAAAAGAAATAGTTCTTTCATGATAAATTTAATAGAAGCAGAAACAAATAAAGAAGCACAAAAATTAATAGAAAAAAGAATAACCCTTCCATCAGACTATAAAGATTTTATCCCATCTTCAAAATCAGATCAAGTTATTATACAACAAAATAATATAATAATATCACTTTTATTATCATTAAATAATAAGATAGATAGAAACTACAAAGAAAAATTTGAAAGTAAGAATATAGATACAACTGGAATAGGAGAACTAATAGAAAAACTAAATAAAATAGAAATTACTCCTCAAAAATAAAATATAATTAAAAAAGAACAGAAAAAATGGACATTTTTCCAACTAGATCAAGAGATAAAAGACCAAAACCTAGTTACACCCAGAACAAAATAAGTAATAATTTTATATCAAAAATATTAAATAAAAAAACAAGAGAAGAAAATAATCAACAATTAGGAGAAATAATAGACACAGATAAAGATATACAAATCTTTCAACAAAACCAATTAAAGTTATTGAATCCAAAAGTACTATATAATACAAATTCAAAATCTCAATTATATAGACACTACAGAGAAGAACAACTATCAGTATTAGGAAAAAATTCAGTATCATTACCATTAGTAAATATTGAATCTATAAAAGAAATACAATACGCTAAAAAAGATTTAATGCATATAGGACTAGTAGTTATAGGAATTAAAGGATTAACTAGAAAAAATTTGGGAACAAAAGTATTAATTACTATATACGATAATAGATGGTCAGATATAAAAAAGGCAATTATAGGATTAACAGAAGTAGATATGACTAATAATGGAGGAATTTTCTACATAAGTCCAGACTTTATGATGAATTTAAATGAATTTGGAACTAAGATAAGAATAGGAATACAAACTAAAGGATATGAAGAAATGAGTAGTGGAAAAAATCTATTAATATGTGTAGGATTCCTAGGAAAAATGACAGATAATAGTAATACTAGATTTAAACTACAAATAAACGATGTAGTAGAAGTAATGGGGAATAAAGGGATAAAACTAATAAAACCAATAAAAATAGACCCTGAAGAATATGCAGGATTAGAATGGAAATTAGGAGACTTTAAAGAAAAAGAAGCATTAACACCAGATGCTCACCTAATATATACAAATTCTAAAGGAGAACCTTCAATTAGATTCACAGACTACAATTATGAAGCTCAAAAAGACTTTGAAGAAGAAAGTACTATAGAAGAAATGCCTTTAGAAGGAATGAATATGGAAATAACATTAGAAGAAGATTATGCAGTAGATATAGCTATAGAAAAAGCGAAAGAAATATGCAAAGAAAATAATAATAGACTTTTTACATGTAAAGGATGTAAACTAAAAACCTAAATTTAGAAACAGACTATATCTCATTTTAAAGTATGTGAACAAAGAAACGATAATAAAGGATATAGATTAGAAAAAGATTTACAAGATAAATTAGAAAAAAGCAATAATATAATGACGCAAATACAAGATGATGATAGTGAAATATCCGAATTAGAATCTATACTTAGTCAGAAAGAATTAATGGAAACAGCTAGTTCCAGTAGTCCATTTCAAAGAACAAATGAACAAGGACATACTACAGATAATAGCACAGGAAATATACCACGAAGAAGAGTATATAGACAAGGAGATACTCCAACAATAGAAGTAAAACCTATGGGAAAAAGAATGCCTATAGAAGAACCAATAATACTCCAAGAAGGAGGTAGTAAAGGAAAAATCCTAAATATAGCAGCACATGATCCACAAAGATGGAATTCAGTAATAGACTTATGGAAAGGAATAGTAGTAGCAGATTTTATAAAAAATTATACTGACTGATGCAGAGACAATGTACAAATACTTAGAAACGTTCTTAGGAGAATCAACTAAAGCTTTATGGGAAGCTTATAAAGTAGAATTCCCATCAAATTTCAAGATTTAGTATCATTAGGACCAAATCCTTATAACTTTACAAATAAAATACATACATTAATAACAGGAGAAGATCCAAATAGTGGATTATTAGCCTTACAACGAAATCTTTGTAATAAAATTAGAACAATTAAGTATAAGTAATTGGTATTATATAAAGAAATTTTTAAACGATTACTTCTATTATTATACAATTAGTGGAAATGCTTTTGACCAAGACTTAGGCAAAAAATTATTTAATAAATTACCAGGAGCTTTAGGAAGAGAAATAGAAGAAAGATGGACTAAAAGAGATGGAGTAGCTCAAAATCCTCAAGCAAAATGGTCAATAGGACATAGAATACAACATATAATGGAAATACTACAAGAAAAATGTACTAATCTACAAATACAAAAGCAACTAAGGCAGAATGAAATGAATTTACGTAAAGATATAATATATACAACTCAAAGTTATGATAAAGACCAATACAAAAAGAAAAGATATAAAAAATACCATCCACAAAATAATAAGAGATATAATAGGAAAGGATATTTTCTTAGAAAATCCTCAGAAAGAAAACCATATCTAAATAGAGATAGACATGTTAGAAAATATAGAACAGATAGAAATTATAAAAATAAGCTAGAATGTTTTACATGCGGAAGTATAGAACATTTAGCAAATACTTGTCCTAAAAGATATAATGCTAAAACCAGAAATGCACAACTAGTAGAAGAATTTAATGAAGCATTATTAAATGTAGATGAATATATGTCGACAATGAAAGTATTTACTCTATAGTAAGTATTGATATAGATGAAAATAAAAAGAAGAAGATTCTTCTAATTCAGAAGGAGAAGAATTAATTAACTAAATAGGAATGGAAGACTTGAATATAGATAATCTAAAGATAAATTTTATGAATATAGTAGAATGTGAACATAATTTGAAAAAGATCTTTGGATTAGATAGTAATCCATGTAATCGTGTAAATGGTACCCAAGCAAACATAAAAGAGCTAAATGCAATAAATGTTTCATAGAAGGATGTATAAATTGCATAGAAACCCAATTAGGAATAATAACTCGAGAAAGGAAAAGAAAGATACACAGAAGAACCTCTAGTAAATTTAAAAGTGCTAGTATTAGAAGCAAAAATGAAAGAATTAGAAGAAAGAATAGTAAGGCTAGAAAAAGGGAAAAATATACAACAAGAACAACCAGAAGATAATCAAGAATTAATGAATGAAGAATCTAACACTTTAATATGTAATAAAGATAAAAATATAAATACTATTAAAATATTAGCAAAACTTAATATTGGAAAATATGAAATAGAGACTTTAGCATTAATAGATTCAGGATGCACTAAAAGTATTCTAAATAAAAAGATTGTACCCATAGAATTAATAAAAACTTTAGAAAAACCACTTATGACTATGCAAATGGATGGAACACATAATATATATAGACATTATATAGATAAAGCTCAAATAAGTTTCTTAAATACTTGTTCTAATTTTATAAACCCACTTATAAAATGGATAAAATATGGGTAAGAGATCTAGACATAAGGGTAGATTTTGTGTTAGGACTAGATTTCATATTACATAACAAAGGAGGAACTTTAATAACTAGAGACGGAATACTTTTTATGAAAAATATTACTCATACTTCAGTTTTAACCAATAAAATTGAAACTAAACTAAGATACAAAGAAAAATGTTGGAACAAGTGTGAAAATAATATACAATGTATTAAAAAATAAGGCAATACATTATATGAAAATGCATTAGAAATAGATGAAGAAGTTGAAATAGTTAATAAAAACTATGTTTTAATAGAAATGGAGACAGAATTATACAATTTTAAAACAGGAATTCAGCAAATAGGACAAATAAAAAATCAAAAAGACCTTGATAATATAGTAAAAATATTAGACCAAATAGAAATAATAGGAGAAAAACCCTTAAATAT
The DNA here is from genome assembly GCA_027789145.1 of Solanum arcanum. Classification (NCBI taxonomy): domain Eukaryota; kingdom Viridiplantae; phylum Streptophyta; class Magnoliopsida; order Solanales; family Solanaceae; genus Solanum; species Solanum arcanum. The sequence goes on from JAPXVU010000054.1 coordinate 22,697, forward strand.
CTGCAATCCGCAAATTCTCAAATCCTCCCAAAAACCCTCCTTTTTATAAAAAAAAAAAAAAATATATATATAAAGAATTTTAAGTTCTTAGGCTTTATTTTCACGTTTTTTCAAAGTTATTTTGGAAGTTCTCCGGGTTTCCCGAAAGGGAAACTTCACTCCGTTCTAGCTATGTAAGTTTTCATATTTAAGTTTTTAGTAAACTTCCCATATATGTAAATTATGTGTGTTTAATGTAAATCATGTGTAATTATTTTCTTGTAAGTTCATAAATATCATGAATCTATATTACTTAGTATATGGTTAGTCTCTTGGCTTCTTAAAAATATCGATGGATTAACCTGTAAATTCCTACGAAATTGTCAGGTTAATTGTTCTGAAGAAAAGAACTGTGAATAACCAAATCCGGGGTGTGGTTAAAGAAGATTATTTTTAAGAACAAAGGCTAAGAGGAAGAGATGAACAGTAATAATAGATTTGTGAATGGACAGAGTCCATAAAAAAAAAAAAAAAAAAAATATTTAAGTTTTTAGTAAACTTCCCATATACCAAAATAAGACGATATTTCAATAATAAGGATTTTTCCAATAAAAAGAGTGATTTAAAAAATATTTGTGGTTTTTTCTTAATGTTGTGTAGTCCTACTCAGTACTCCTTCACTCTATTGCTCTGTTATGTAGTTATCATTTTAGTTTCTAGTTTAACTTCCCTTTTTTTTTTTTTTTTTTTTTTTTTTATGGACTCTGTCCATTCCCAAATCTATTAATACTGTTCATCTCTTCCTCTTAGCCTTTGGTCTTAAAAATAATCTTCCTTAACCACACCGGATTTGGTTATTCACAGTTCTTTTCTTGAACAATTAACTGACAATTTCTAGGAATTTACAAGTTAATCCATCGATATTTTTAAGAAGCCAAGAGACTAACCATATACTAAGTAATATAGATTCATGATATTTATGAACTTACAAGAAAATAATTACACATGATTTACATTAAACACACATAATTTACATATATGGGAAGTTTACTAAAAACTTAAATATGAAAACTTACATAGCTAGAACGGAGTGAAGTTTCCCTTTCGGGAAACCCGGAGAACTTCCAAAATAACTTTGAAAAAACGTGAAAATAAAGCCTAAGAACTTAAAATTCTTTATATATATATATTTTTTTTTTTTTTTTTTTTTTTTATAAAAAGGAGGGTTTTTGGGAGGATTTGAGAATTTGCGGATTGCAGATATTTTGTTCTTCTTTTCTTTTCGCTCTCACTTTCTCTTATCTTCTTCTTCTGATAGTGTCTGATATTTATAGGCGTCTCGGACTTCAAATTCAGTTTCAAATGGAGAAAGGAATCTTATCTCTTCAAACCGGTGCACATTTGGGCCCCATCATCACGTGAAGTTATTATCCCTTCTTTTTGCATTATTGTCCTTGGAATCTGATATCTATCTATCTTATCTCTTACCTATCTAAGACGTGTCCCAACAGTTTTTCCACATGTGTGGTAGTGAGTAAAGTGGGACTCACATATTTGACTAAAGAGGCATCCCTCTTTTGAATGTATAATAATAAGACAATATGTATATATATATATATATATATATATTTTTTTTTTTTTTTTTTTTTATGTGTCTAAATTATGCAATGCAATTGAATCAAAACTTGCTCCTGAATCATCATCATTAGGGTCTTGGGCAAATTGCATTGGGTCTTCAAAATTATCTGAATTATTTGAACTTGGGATAGAAATTCGTTTTGGGCTTTGTATTGGGCTTGGGTTTATGTGTTTATCTTTTTCATGTCTTTGTTTGAGTAGTTTTCTCTGATCTGGGTTATTAGGGATTCTAACTCTTTATTTTTTGGGCTTTTTAACTTTTTGTCTGATTGTCCGTTAAATGAAAGTGGTAATTTTCTTCTTGAAGATGAACCTTCGTCTCTTTCACTTTTTGGCAAAGTAGCTGACCATTAACGGGTTTGAGGAGTCTTTACCGCCACCGCTTGAACCGGACTAGTGTATCATTATCCGATCTGATGGATTTCTTAGCATTCGATGGGGAATGCACACCCATCTCATCCATTTTTGTTTGGGATGGAGAACCACAATGTATCCGTCTGAGTTTGTATATTCTTACCTTTGCTTTCCAATTTGCTGAGTCTTTCCCTGAGCTTGGCATTTTCTTCCATTAAGGCTTCATTTCTCAAATTTAGCCTCTTGAACGCTTCAGTCATGGATGAGCAATGGTCACAAAATATAATTTTATTTGTGTCTTTTTGGATATTATACTGTGGAATTTTTCTGGGTTTTGTCTAAGAGTGGAGAAATATAATAGTTTGGTCCTAATGTTCCTCTAGCATAGTCTAAAGCTTCAGAATCATTAAAACCTTTAAAAAGTGGTTTACGAAAGTCTTTGATTGAATCTAAAACTTCTATCCATGTTTGAAACACTCCATTTGTCTTACCATGAATTACTACATAATATTTAAATTTATTTTTCTGTATTTCTATTAGTAAAATAGTATCCTAGAGCATTTAAAACAGCAATTATATATTTAGTGTCTTTTTATTATGTGCTATCCATATGTTGTCTATAAGGCATGTCATTTGTTTATCTAATTGGCAATTAGGTAAATGTCTAAATGTTAAATTTGACGGTTCGTATGCAATTAAGCTTTGTATTCCAAAATGTATTCTATCTATCCTGACATCGTCAATTTTATCTAATGACTTAAAATTTAGATTAGCTAATACAGTCTGCTTGTAAGAGTCTGCCAAACCTGAGGTTGAAGGTTGAACCCTTTTACCTTTGTCTGATAGTAGAGGTCTCATTCTGTAAAAATTAAGTTTTAATTAGTAGTCTACTTAATTGATCTGCAATATTATTATCATTCCCTTTAATGTGCTCAAAAACTACAGAATTGTAAATAGATATGGTATCTAAAAAATTTAACCATCTTCTTCTCCTGCTAGTTTTATTTTTTATTTTTTGATAAAACTTTACTATTGCTTCACAATCTGTTCTTACTAATTTTTCTGGTTTATTTAAAATATAAATTCTAAAACTGTCTAAACCATATATTACAATAAAATTTCAACATCTATACATGGCCTTGTTGCCCTTTTCTTTAATTTTTTCACTTTGATAGGCCCATATCTTTTCTTCTTGTTTAATACTATATTTATGCGGTTTCGATTTTAATATCGCACCCATCCCTCAAAACTTCCATCTGTTTCTATTATTAAATAATCTGTTTCTAGTGGCATATTTAAATCAGAATGTTTTTATTCTTTCCTTTATTTCTTGTACTAATTTTATGTCTTCTATATTAAAATTTCTCTGTCCTTTATTTCTGTCTTAGAATATAATGGTCCTGCTATTTTTCCTAAATCTTTTATAAAAGGTCTTGCATAATTAACTATACCTAGAAATTTTTGTAGATTTTTAAATTATCTAATTTATCCTGCATATCTAGTGCCTTTTTAGCTATATGAGGTTGTAATTTAACTTTTCCTTCTCCTAAAATAATTCCTAAAAATTTATATAATTTTTACATAATTCCATTTTCTTTTTACTAATTATTATTCCATTATTAACAAATAGTCTAAAAAGCTGTTTGTAAATGTCCTAAGTGTTCTTTTATATCTTTGCTAAATACTAGAATATCATCTACATATACTAAAACAAATCTTTTGTATTCTCCAAATATTTTATCCATTTTTCTTTGAAATATTGGAGGTGCTGTTTTTAATCCAAATGGCATAACTAGCCATTCAAAGTGTCCTTCAGGGCAAGTAAATGCTGTCCATTCTATGCTATCTGGATGCATTTTTATTTGCCAGTATCCTGACTTACAATCAAATTTACTAAAAATTGTTTTTCCTTGAATTCTATTTATTTTATCTGGTAATTTATATCCATCTGTTCTAGTATTATCATTTGATCTCTTATAATTTATGACCATTCTGGCCTTTCCTCTAATTATTTCATTATGATTTCGTACCATAAATGCTGCTGATCTATGCTTTGAAGTTGATCTTCTTATTACTCCTAATTCTAATAGTTCTTTAATTTGTATTTTGAAGTCTTCTTGATCTTGATTTGTGGCTTCTATAGAGGCTGTTTTTATTATGTATTCTGGGTTTATGATATCTAATTTACATACTATATGATTATTTTCCCAATGTTTTAAGGGTTTTTCTCCTATTATTTCTATTTGGTCTAATATTTTTACTATATTATCAAGGTCTTTTTGATTTTTTATTTGTCCTATTCTTTGAATTCTGTTTTAAAATTGTATAATTGTCTCCATTTCTATTAAAACATAGTTTTTATTAACTATTTCATCTTCTTCATCTATTTCTAATGTATTTTCATATAATGTATTGCCTTCTTTTTAATACATTGTATATTATTTTCACAGCTTGTCGCAACATTTTTCTTTGTATCTTAGTTTAGTTTCAATTTTATTGGTTAAAATCAAGTATGAGTAATATTTTTCATAAAAAGTATTCCGTCTCTAGTTATTAAAGTTCCTCCTTTGTTATGTAATATGAAATCTAGTCCTAACACAAAATCTACCCTTATGTCTAGATCTCTTACCCATATTTTATCCATTTTATAAGTGGGTTTATAAAATTCTGAACAAGTATTTAAGAAACTTATTTGAGCTTTATCTATATAATGTCTATATATATTATGTGTTCCATCCATTTGCATAGCTGCAAGTGGTTTTTCTAAAGTTTTTATTAATTCTATGGGTACAATCTTTTTATTTAGAATACTTTTAGTGCATCCTGAATCTATTAATGCTAAAGTCTCTATTTCATATTTTCCAATATTAAGTTTTGCTAATATTTTAATAGTATTTATATTTTTATCTTCATTACATATTAAAGTGTTAGATTCTTCATTCATTAATTCTTGATTATCTTCCTGGTTGTTCTTGTTGTATATTTTTCCCTTTTTCTAGCCTTACTATTCTTTCTTCTAATTCTTTCATTTTTGCTTCTAATACTAGCACTTTTAAATTTACTAGAGGTTCTTCTGTGTATCTTTCTTTTCCTTTATGAGTTATTATTCCTAATTGGGTTTCTATGCAATTTATACATCCTTCTATGAAGCATTTATTGCATTTAGCTCTTTTATGTTTGCTTGGGTACCATTTACACCAGTTACATGGATTACTATCTAATCCAGTATCTTTTTCGAAATTATGTTCACATTCTACTATATTCATAAAATTTATCTTTAGATTATCTATATTCAAGTCTTCCATTCCTATTTCGTTAATTAATTCTTCTCCTTCTGAATTAGAAGAATCTTCTTCTTTGTTATTTTCATCTATATCAATACTTACTATAGAGTAAATACTTTCATTGTCGACATATATTCATCTACATTTAATAATGCTTCATTAAATTCTTCTACTAGTTGTGCATTTCTGGTTTTAGCATTATATCTTTTAGGACAAGTATTTGCTAAATGTTCTATACTTCCGCATGTAAAACATTCTAGCTTATTTTTATAATTTCTATCTGTTCTATATTTTCTAACATGTCTATCTCTATTTAGATATGGTTTTCTTGCTGAGGATTTTCTAAGAAAATATCCTTTCCTATTATATCTCTTATTATTTTGTGGATGGTATTTTTTATATCTTTTCTTTTTGTATTGGTCTTTATCATAACTTTGAGTTGTATATATTATATCTTTACAGAAATTCATTTCATTCTGTTTTAGTTGCTTTTGTATTTGTAGATTAGTACATTTTTCTTGTAGTATTTCCATTATATGTTGTATTCTATGTCCTATTGACCATTTTGCTTGAGGATTTTGAGCTACTCCATCTCTTTTAGTCCATCTTTCTTCTATTTCTCTTCCTAAAGCTCCTGGTAATTTATTAAATAATTTTTTGCCTAAGTCTTGGTCAAAAGCATTTCCACTAATTGTACAATAATAGAAGTAATCGTTTAAAAATTATATAAATTTTTTAGGAATTATTTTAGGAGAAGGAAAAGTTAAATTACAACCTCATATAGCTAAAAAGGCACTAGATATGCCAGATAAATTAGATAATTTCTAGGTATAGTTAATTATGCAAGACCTTTTATAAAAGATTTAGGAAAAATAGCAGGACCATTATATTCTAAGACAGGAAATAAAGGACAGAGAAATTTTAATATAGAAGACATAAAATTAGTACAAGAAATAAAGGAAAGAATAAAAAACATTCCTGATTTAAATATGCCACTAGAAACAGATTATTTAATAATAGAAACAGATGGAAGTTTTGAGGGATGGGGTGCAGTATTAAAATCGAAACCGCATAAATATAGTATTAAACAAGAAGAAAAGATATGTGCCTATCAAAGTGGAAAATTTAAAGAAAAGGGCAATAAGGCAGTATAGATGTTGAAATTTTAGTCAGTAATATATGGTTTAGACAGTTTTAGAATTTATATTTTAAATAAACCAGAAATATTAGTAAGAACAGATTGTGAAGCAATAGTAAAGTTTTTATCAAAAATTAATAATAAAACTAGCGAGAAGAAGATGGTTAAATTTTTTAGATACCATATCTATTTACAATTACGTAGTTTTTGAGCACATTAAAGGGAATGATAATAATATTGCAGATCAATTAAGTAGACTACTAATTAAAACTTAATTTTTACAGAATGAGACCTCTACTACTGCACAAAGGTAAAAGGGTTCAACCTTCAACCTCGAGGTTTGTGGAGACTCTTACAAGCGGTAGTATTAGCTAATCTAAATTTTAAGTCATTAGATAAAATTGACGATGTCAGATAGATAGAATACATTTTGGAATACAAAGCTTAATTGCATACGAACCGTCAAATTTAACATTTAGACATTTACCTAATTGCCAATTAGATAAACAATGCACATGCCTTATAGACAACATATGGATAGCACATAATAAAAAAGACACTAAATATATAATTCTTTGTTTTAAATGCTCTAGGATACTATTTTACTAATAGAAATACAGAAAATAAATTTAAATATTATGTAGTAATTCATGGTAAGACAAATGGAGTGTTTCAAACATGGATAGAAGTTTTAGATTCAATCAAAGACTTTCGTAAACCACTTTTTAAAGGTTTTAATAATTTTACAAGCTTTAGACTATGCTAGAGGAACATTAGGACCAAACTATTATATTTCTCCAAATCTTAGACAAAACCCAGAAAAAATTCCACAAGATAATATCCAAAAAGACACAAATAAAATTATATTTTGTGACCATTGCTCATCCATGACTGAAGCGTTCAAGAGGCTAAATTTGAGAAATGAAGCCTTAATGGAAGAAAATGCCAAGCTCAGGGAAAGACTCAAGAAATTGGAAAGCAAAGGTAAGAATATACAAACTCAGACGGATACAGGGTTCTCCATCCCAAACAAAAATGGATGAGATGGGTGTGCATTCCCACTGAATGCTAAGAAATCCATCATATCGGATAATGATACAGCTAGTCCGGTTCAAGCGGTGGCGGTAAAGACTCCTCAAACCCGTTAATGGCTGTCACTTTGCCAAAAGTGAAAGAGACGAAGGTTCATCTTCAAGAAGAAAATTACCACTTTCATTTAACCAGACAATCGGATAAAAAGTTAAAAAGCCCAAAAAATAAAGAGTTAGAATCCCTAATAACCTGTGTAGAAAAACTACTCAAACAAAGACATGAAAAAGATAAACACATAAACCCAAGCCCAATACAAAGCCCAAAACGAATTTCTATCCCAAGTTCAAATAATTCAGATAATTTTGAAGACCCAATGCAATTTGCCCAAGACCCTAATGATGATGATTCAGGAGCAAGTTTTGATTCAATTGCATTGCATAATTTAGACACATAAAAAAAAAAAAATATATATATATATATATATATATATACATATTGTCTTATTATTATACATTCAAAAGAGGGATGCCTCTTTAGTCAAATATGTGAGTCCCACTTTACTCACTACCACACATGTGGAAAAACTGTTGGGACACGTCTTAGATAGGTAAGAGATAAGATAGATAGATATCAGATTCCAAGGACAATAATGCAAAAAGAAGGGATAATAACTTCACGTGACGATGGGGCCCAAATGTGCACCCGGCTGAAGAGATAAGATTCCTTTCTCCATTTGAAATCCGGAATTTGAAGTCCGAAGACGCCTATAAATATCAGACACTATCAGAAGAAGAAGATAAGAGAAAGTGAGAGCGAAAAGAAAAGAAGAACAAAATATCTGCAATCCGCAAATTCTCAAATCCTCCCAAAAACCATCCTAGAGCATTTAAAACAGCAATTATATATTTAGTGTCTTTTTTATTATGTGCTATCCATATGTTGTCTATAAGGCATGTCTGTTGTTTATCTAATTGGCAATTAGGTAAATGTCTAAATGTTAAATTTGACGGTTCGTATGCAATTAAGCTTTGTATTCCAAAATGTATTCTATCTATCCTGACATCGTCAATTTTATCTAATGACTTAAAATTTAGATTAGCTAATACAGTCTGCTTGTAAGAGTCTGCCAAACCTGAGGTTGAAGGTTGAACCCTTTTACCTTTGTCTGGTAGTAGAGGTCTCATTCTGTAAAAATTAAGTTTTAATTAGTAGTCTACTTAATTGATCTGCAATATTATTATCATTCCCTTTAATGTGCTCAAAAACTACAGAATTGTAAATAGATATGGTATCTAAAAAATTTAACCATCGATTTTTCCTTTACTACCTCCTTCTTGGAGTATTATTGGTTCTTCTATAGGCATTCTTTTTCCCATAGGTTTTACTTCTATTGTTGGAGTATCTCCTTGTCTATATACTCTTCTTCGTGGTATATTTCCTGTGCTATTATCTGTAGTATGTCCTTGTTATTTTGGAAGTTCTCCGGGTTTCCCGAAAGGGAAACTTCACTCCGTTCTAGCTATGTAAGTTTTCATATTTAAGTTTTTAGTAAACTTCCCATATATGTAAATTATGTGTGTTTAATGTAAATCATGTGTAATTATTTTCTTGTAAGTTCATAAATATCATGAATCTATATTACTTAGTATATGGTTAGTCTCTTGGCTTCTTAAAAATATCGATGGATTAACCTGTAAATTCCTAGGAAATTGTCAGGTTAATTGTTCTGAAGAAAAGAACTGTGAATAACCAAATCCGGGGTGTGGTTAAAGAAGATTAATAAGACGATATTTCAATAATAAGGATTTTTCCAATAAAAAGAGTGATTTAAAAAATATTTGTGGTTTTTTCTTAATGTTGTGTAGTCCTACTCAGTACTCCTTCACTCTATTGCTCTGTTATGTAGTTATCATTTTAGTTTCTAGTTTAACTTCCCTTTTTTTTTTTTTTTTTTTTTTTTTTTTTTTTTTTTTTTATGGACTCTGTCCATTCACAAATCTATTATTACTGTTCATCTCTTCCTCTTAGCCTTTGTTCTTAAAAATAATCTTCTTTAACCACACCCCGGATTTGGTTATTCACAGTTCTTTTCTTCAGAACAATTAACCTGACAATTTCCTAGGAATTTACAGGTTAATCCATCGATATTTTTAAGAAGCCAAGAGACTAACCATATACTAAGTAATATAGATTCATGATATTTATGAACTTACAAGAAAATAATTACACATGATTTACATTAAACACACATAATTTACATATATGGGAAGTTTACTAAAAACTTAAATATGAAAACTTACATAGCTAGAACGGAGTGAAGTTTCCCTTTCGGGAAACCCGGAGAACTTCCAAAATAACTTTGAAAAAACGTGAAAATAAAGCCTAAGAACTTAAAATTCTTTATATATATATATTTTTTTTTTTTTTTTTTTTTTTTATAAAAAGGAGGGTTTTTGGGAGGATTTGAGAATTTGCGGATTGCAGATATTTTGTTCTTCTTTTCTTTTCGCTCTCACTTTCTCTTATCTTCTTCTTCTGATAGTGTCTGATATTTATAGGCGTCTTCGGACTTCAAATTCCGGATTTCAAATGGAGAAAGGAATCTTATCTCTTCAGCCGGGTGCACATTTGGGCCCCATCGTCACGTGAAGTTATTATCCCTTCTTTTTGCATTATTGTCCTTGGAATCTGATATCTATCTATCTTATCTCTTACCTATCTAAGACGTGTCCCAACAGTTTTTCCACATGTGTGGTAGTGAGTAAAGTGGGACTCACATATTTGACTAAAGAGGCATCCCTCTTTTGAATGTATAATAATAAGACAATATGTATATATATATATATATATATATATATATATATATATATATATATATATATATATATATATATATATATATATATATATATATATATATTTTTTTTATGTGTCTAAATTATGCAATGCAATTGAATCAAAACTTGCTCCTGAATCATCATCATTAGGGTCTTGGGCAAATTGCATTGGGTCTTCAAAATTATCTGAATTATTTGAACTTGGGATAGAAATTCGTTTTGGGCTTTGTATTGGGCTTGGGTTTATGTGTTTATCTTTTTCATGTCTTTGTTTGAGTAGTTTTTCTACAGTCTGGGTTATTAGGGATTCTAACTCTTTATTTTTTTGGGCTTTTTTAACTTTTTGTCTGATTGTCTGGTTAAATGAAAGTGGTAATTTTCTTCTTGAAGATGAACCTTCGTCTCTTTCACTTTTTGGCAAAGTGACAGCCATTAACGGGTTTGAGGAGTCTTTATCGGCCACCGTTTGAACCGGACTAGCTGTATCATTATCCGATACAGTGGATTTCTTAGCATTCAGTGGGGAATGCACACCCATCTCATCCATTTTTGTTTGGGATGGAGAACCCTGTGTATCCGTCTGAGTTTGTATATTCTTACCTTTGCTTTCCAATTTGCTGAGTCTTTCCCTGAGCTTGGCATTTTCTTCCATTAAGGCTTCATTTCTCAAATTTAGCCTCTTGAACGCTTCAGTCATGGATGAGCAATGGTCACAAAATATAATTTTATTTGTGTCTTTTTGGATATTATACTGTGGAATTTTTTCTGGGTTTTGTCTAAGAGCTGGAGAAATATAATAGTTTGGTCCTAATGTTCCTCTAGCATAGTCTAAAGCTTCTGTAAAATCATTAAAACCTTTAAAAAGTGGTTTACGAAAGTCTTTGATTGAATCTAAAACTTCTATCTATGTTTGAAACACTCCATTTGTCTTACCATGAATTACTACATAATATTTAAATTTATTTTCTGTATTTCTATTAGTAAAATAGTATCCTAGAGCATTTAAAACAGCAATTATATATTTAGTGTCTTTTTTATTATGTGCTATCCATATGTTGTCTATAAGGCATGTCTGTTGTTTATCTAATTGGCAATTAGGTAAATGTCTAAATGTTAAATTTGACGGTTCGTATGCAATTAAGCTTTGTATTCCAAAATGTATTCTATCTATCCGGACATCGTCAATTTTATCTAATGACTTAAAATTTAGATTAGCTAATACATCTGCTTGTAAGAGTCCGCCAAACCTGAGGTTGAAGGTTGAACCCTTTTACCTTTGTCCGTAGTAGAGGTCTCATTCTCAGAAAAATTAAGTTTTAATTAGTAGTCTACTTAATTGATCTGCAATATTATTATCATTCCCTTTAATGTGCTCAAAAACTACAGAATTGTAAATAGATATGGTATCTAAAAAATTTAACCATCTTCTTCTACTGCTAGTTTTATTATTAATTTTTTGATAAAACTTTACTATTGCTTCACAATCTGTTCTTACTAATATTTCTGGTTTATTTAAAATATAAATACTAAAACTGTCTAAACCATATATTACACCTAAAATTTCAACATCTATACTGGCCTTATTGCCCTTTTCTTTAAATTTTCCACTTTGATAGGCACATATCTTTTCTTCTTGTTTAATACTATATTTATGCGGTTTCGATTTTAATACTGCACCCCATCCCTCAAAACTTCCATCTGTTTCTATTATTAAATAATCTGTTTCTAGTGGCATATTTAAATCAGGAATGTTTTTTATTCTTTCCTTTATTTCTTGTACTAATTTTATGTCTTCTATATTAAAATTTCTCTGTCCTTTATTTCCTGTCTTAGAATATAATGGTCCTGCTATTTTTCCTAAATCTTTTATAAAAGGTCTTGCATAATTAACTATACCTAGAAATTTTTGTAGATTTTTTAAATTATCTAATTTATCTGGCATATCTAGTGCCTTTTTAGCTATATGAGGTTGTAATTTAACTTTTCCTTCTCCTAAAATAATTCCTAAAAAATTTATATAATTTTTACATAATTCCATTTTCTTTTTACTAATTATTATTCCATTATTAACAAATAGTCTAAAAACTGTTTGTAAATGTCCTAAGTGTTCTTTTATATCTTTGCTAAATACTAGAATATCATCTACATATACTAAAACAAATCTTTTGTATTCTCCAAATATTTTATCCATTTTTCTTTGAAATATTGGAGGTCTTTGTTTTTAATCCAAATGGCATAACTAGCCATTCAAAGTGTCCTTCAGGGCAAGTAAATGCTGTCCATTCTATGCTATCTGGATGCATTTTTATTTGCCAGTATCGTGACTTACAATCAAATTTACTAAAAATTGTTTTTCCTTGAATTCTATTTATTAACTCTGTTTTATCCGTAATTTATATCCATCTGTTCTAGTATTATCATTTAATCTCTTATAATTTATGACCATTCTCGCCTTTCCTCTAATTATTTCATTATGATTTAGTACCATAAATCTTTCTTTGATCTATGCTTTGAAGTTGATCTTCTTATTACTCCTAATTCTAATAGTTCTTTAATTTGTATTTTGAAGTCTTCTTGATCTTGATTTGTGGCTTCTATAGAGGTCGTTTTTATTATGTATTCTGGGTTTATGATATCTAATTTACATACTATATGATTATTTTCCCAATGTTTTAAGGGTATTTCTCCTATTTTTTCTATTTGGTCTAATATTTTTACTATATTATCAAGGTCTTTTGATTTTTATTTGTCCTATTTGTGAATTCTGTTTTAAAATTGTATAATTCTGTCTCCATTTCTATTAAAACATAGTTTTTATTAACTATTTCATCTTCTTCATCTATTTCTAATGTATTTTCATATAATGTATTGCCTTCTTTTTTAATACATTGTATATTATTTTCACAGTTGTCGCAACATTTTTCTTTGTATCTTAGTTTAGTTTCAATTTTATTGGTTAAAACTGAAGTATGAGTAATATTTTTCATAAAAAGTATTCTGTTTCTAGTTATTAAAGTTCCTCCTTTGTTATGTAATATGAAATCTAGTCCTAACACAAAATCTACCCTTATGTCTAGATCTCTTACCCATATTTTATCCATTTTATAAGTGGGTTTATAAAATTCTGAACAAGTATTTAAGAAACTTATTTGAGCTTTATCTATATAATGTCTATATATATTATGTGTTCCATCCATTTGCATAGCTGCAAGTGGTTTTTCTAAAGTTTTTATTAATTCTATGGGTACAATCTTTTTATTTAGAATACTTTTAGTGCATCCTGAATCTATTAATGCTAAAGTCTCTATTTCATATTTTCCAATATTAAGTTTTGCTAATATTTTAATAGTATTTATATTTTTATCTTCATTACATATTAAAGTGTTAGATTCTTCATTCATTAATTCTTGATTATCTTCTGGTTGTTCTTGTTGTATATTTTTCCCTTTTTCTAGCCTTACTATTCTTTCTTCTAATTCTTTCATTTTTGCTTCTAATACTAGCACTTTTAAATTTACTAGAGGTTCTTACTGTGTATCTTTCTTTTCCTTTCTGAGTTATTATTCCTAATTGGGTTTCTATGCAATTTATACATCCTTCTATGAAACATTTATTGCATTTAGCTCTTTTATGTTTGCTTGGGTACCATTTACACCAGTTACATGGATTACTATCTAATCCAGTATCTTTTTCGAAATTATGTTCACATTCTACTATATTCATAAAATTTATCTTTAGATTATCTATATTCAAGTCTTCCATTCCTATTTCGTTAATTAATTCTTCTCCTTCTGAATTAGAAGAATCTTCTTCTTTGTTATTTTCATCTATATCAATACTTACTATAGAGTAAATACTTTCATTGTCGACATATATTCATCTACATTTAATAATGCTTCATTAAATTCTTCTACTAGTTGTGCATTTCTGGTTTTAGCATTATATCTTTTAGGACAAGTATTTGCTAAATGTTCTATACTTCGCATGTAAAACATTCTAGCTTATTTTTATAATTTCTATTTCTATATTTTCTAACATGTCTATCTCTATTTAGATATGGTTTTCTTCTTGAGGATTTTCTAAGAAAATATCCTTTCCTATTATATCTCTTATTATTTTGTGGATGGTATTTTTATATCTTTTCTTTTTGTATTGGTCTTTATCATAACTTTGAGTTGTATATATTATATCTTTACGTAAATTCATTTCATTCTGTTTTAGTTGCTTTTGTATTTGTAGATTAGTACACTTTTTTTGTAGTATTTCCATTATATGTTGTATTCTATGTCCTATTGACCATTTTGCTTGAGGATTTTGAGCTACTCCATCTCTTTTAGTCCATCTTTCTTCTATTTCTCTTCCTAAAGCTCCTGGTAATTTATTAAATAATTTTTTGCCTAAGTCTTGGTCAAAAGCATTTCCACTAATTGTACAATAATAGAAGTAATCGTTTAAAAATTTCTTTATATAATACCAATTACTTATACTTAATTGTTCTAATTTTATTACAGCATTTCGTTGTAAGGCTAATAATCCACTATTTGGATCTTCTCCTGTTATTAATGTATGTATTTTATTTGTAAAGTTATAAGGATTTGGTCCTAATGATACTAAATACTGAAATTCTGATGGGAATTCTACTTTATAAGCTTCCCATAAAGCTTTAGTTGATTCTCCTAAGAACGTTTCTAAGTATTTGTACATTGTCTCTGCATCAGTTTCTGTATAATTTTTTATAAAATCTGCTACTACTATTCCTTTCCATAAGTCTATTACTGAATTCCATCTTTGTGGATCATGTGCTGCTATATTTAGGATTTTTCCTTTACTACCTCCTTCTTGGAGTATTATTGGTTCTTCTATAGGCATTCTTTTTCCCATAGGTTTTACTTCTATTGTTGGAGTATCTCCTTGTCTATATACTCTTCTTCGTGGTATATTTTCTGTGCTATTATCTGTAGTATGTCCTTGTTCATTTGTTCTTTGAAATGGACTCTTTGGAACTCATTGTTTCCATTAATTCTTTCGACTAAGTATAGATTCTAATTCGGATATTTCACTATCATCATCTTGTATTTGCGTCATTATATTATTGCTTTTTCTAATTTATCTTGTAAATCTTTTTCTAATCTATATCCTTTATTATCGTTTCTTTGTTCACATACTTTAAAATGAGATATAGTCTGTTTCTAAATTTAGGTTTTTAGTTTACATCCTTTACATGTAAAAAGTCTATTATTATTTTCTTTGCATATTTCTTTCGCTTTTTCTATAGCTATATCTCTTGCATAATCTTCTTCTAATGTTATTTCCATATTCATTCCTTCTAAAGGCATTTCTTCTATAGTACTTTCTTCTTCAAAGTCTTTTGAGCTTCATAATTGTAGTCTGTGAATCTAATTGAAGGTTCTCCTTTAGAATTTGTATATATTAGGTGAGCATCTGGTGTTAATGCTTCTTTTTCTTTAAAGTCTCCTAATTTCCATTCTAATCCTGCATATTCTTGAGGTCTATTTTTATTGGTTTTATTAGTTTTATCCCTTTATTCCCCATTACTTCTACTACATCGTTTATTTGTAGTTTAAATCTAGTATTACTATTATCTGTCATTTTTCCTAGGAATCCTACACATATTAATAGATTTTTTCCACTACTCATTTCTTCATATCCTTTAGTTTGTATTCCTATTCTTATCTTAGTTCCAAATTCATTTAAATTCATCATAAAGTCTGGACTTATGTAGAAAATTCCTCCATTATTAGTCATATCTACTTAATCCTATAATTGCCTTTTTTATATCTGACCATCTATTATCGTATATAGTAATTAATACTTTTGTTCCCAAATTTTTTCTAGTTAATCCTTTAATTCCTATAACTACTAGTCCTATATGCATTAAATCTTTTTTAGCGTATTGTATTTCTTTTATAGATTCAGTGTTCACTAATGGTAATGATACTGAATTTTTCCTAATACTGATAGTTGTTCTTCTCTGTAGTGTCTATATAATTGAGATTTTGAATTTGTATTATATAGTACTTTTGGATTCAATAACTTTAATTGGTTTTGTTGAAAGATTTGTATATCTTTATCTGTGTCTATTATTTCTCCTAATTGTTGATTATTTTCTTCTCTTGTTTTTTTATTTAATATTTTTGATATAAAATTATTACTTATTTTGTTCTGGGTGTAACTAGGTTTTGGTCTTTTATCTCTTGATCTAGTTGGAAAAATGTCCATTTTTTCTGTTCTTTTTTAATTATTTTTTCTTTTTGAGGAGTAATTTCTATTTTATTTAGTTTTTCTATTAGTTCTTCTATTCCAGCTTGTATCTATATTCTTACTTTCAAATTTTTCTTTGTAGTTTCTATCTATCTTATTATTTAATGATAATAAAAGTGATATTATTATATTATTTTGTTGTATAATAACTTGATCCGATTTTGAAGATGGGATAAAATCTTTATAGTCGATGGAAGGGTTATTCTTTTTCTATTAATTTTTGTGCTTCTTTATTTGTTTCTGCTTCTATTAAATTTATCATGAAAGAACTATTTCTTTTATTGATTCTAATTCTGTTTTTATTTCTTGTATTTTTATTATTAGTGTATTACTAATTTCTTCTTTAGGTTTATTTTTTAATTCATTTACTTTTTTATTTAAGTCTACTCCTTGTTCTTTTAAGTAGTCTAGATTATTTTCTATTTTGCTTAAAAGCAGTTTTTGTTTATTTTGTATTTCCTCTTGTTCACTTAATATCTTTATAATTTTATTATTTGATTCTTTTAATTTTTCACTAAGATTAATTATAAGATCTATTAAAGTATTATATTGAGTATCTTCTGTATGTAAAATATGATTTCCGTTTCCGAAGTTACACTTAATTGTACTATCTGGTTTTACTCTTTGGAATCTTTTTTCTATTTGGATCTGTAAGTCTAGATAATCTATATTCTTTGATGAAGCTATTTTTACTAAATCTTGTTTTTATCCTAAGGTAGTTGCTTTATAACATTCATAAAAATATTTTATTCTTTGATTCACATATATTATATCTCTTTCAAGTCCGTGTACTTCCCATTTTAAACCATTTATATATTCATTGTTGTCTATAGCCTTTTGAACATACTTATTTTGTGGTACAAAAATTCGTTTTAAATAAATATATATATAAGCTTCTATAGATTTCTTTATTCTTATTAGTCTTTTCTTATCTTCTATATGTTGATATCTTATATGATTATGAAATCTTACACTCCAAAAACAGGGCATACACTTCATAAAGTATGTTTTAGTGGGATATTTCTAGTTTTAAGGTGTATTATTAATTTCTTTTCTAATATTATAGCTAAGAAAAATATATTGTCTAATCTATTAGTTAATTCTTTTTAGAGCTTATAGAAATAGTTGTTTTTAAATTTCTTAATAGTCTATCTGATTCTAAATATAAACTTAACAAATTTCTTTTAACTCTTTTATATTCTCTAGTATTTTTAAGTGGTCTTCTCATATATTATCCTCTTTGGATTATAGTAATATGGACTATTTTTAGTACCTTTATTCTTTACTTTTACTTCTTTTATTTCTAAATTTATTTGTACTAATTCTTCACTAGTCTGTTTAAGGGCTTGTTTAAGAGTTGTTCTAAGTTCTTTAAGTATTTTTCCCGAATTTTTATATGTATAACTTAAGGATAGTCTTGATCCTAATTTATATAAATGATTTTCTAAAACTTTCTTATAATTTTTTGTATCTTTTAAAAGTTGTCTATTATAAAACAGATTTCTATTTATAGCAGATGTTTTAGAATTTATATTTTAAATAAACCAGAAATATTAGTAAGAACAGATTGTGAAGCAATAGTAAAGTTTTATCAAAAAATTAATAATAAAACTAGCAGTAGAAGAAGATGGTTAAATTTTTTAGATACCATATCTATTTACAATTCTGTAGTTTTTGAGCACATTAAAGGGAATGATAATAATATTGCAGATCAATTAAGTAGACTACTAATTAAAACTTAATTTTTACAGAATGAGACCTCTACTACTGGACAAAGGTAAAAGGGTTCAACCTTCAACCTCGGGTTTGTGCAGACTCTTACAAGCGGTGTATTAGCTAATCTAAATTTTAAGTCATTAGATAAAATTGACGATGTCGGGATAGATAGAATACATTTTGGAATACAAAGCTTAATTGCATACGAACCGTCAAATTTAACATTTAGACATTTACCTAATTGCCAATTAGATAAACAACAGACATGCCTTATAGACAACATATAGATAGCACATAATAAAAAGACACTAAATATATAATTCTTTGTTTTAAATGCTCTAGGATACTATTTTACTAATAGAAATACAGAAAATAAATTTAAATATTATGTAGTAATTCATGGTAAGACAAATGGAGTGTTTCAAACATGGATAGAAGTTTTAGATTCAATCAAAGACTTTCGTAAACCACTTTTTAAAGGTTTTAATGATTTTACAGAAGCTTTAGACTATGCTTGAGGCACATTAGGACCAAACTATTATATTTCTCCACTCTTAGACAAAACCCGTAAAAATTCCACAGTATAATATCCAAAAAGACACAAATAAAATTATATTTTGTGACCATTGCTCATCCATGACTGAAGCGTTCAAGAGGCTAAATTTGAGAAATGAAGCCTTAATGGAAGAAAATGCCAAGCTCAGGGAAAGACTCAGCAAATTGGAAAGCAAAGGTAAGAATATACAAACTCAGACGGATACACAGGGTTCTCCATCCCAAACAAAAATGGATGAGATGGGTGTGCATTCCCCACTGAATGCTAAGAAATCCACTGTATCGGATAATGATACAGCTAGTCCGGTTCAAACGGTGGCCGGTAAAGACTCCTCAAACCCGTTAATGGCTGTCACTTTGCCAAAAAGTGAAAGAGACGAAGGTTCATCTTCAAGAAGAAAATTACCACTTTCATTTAACCAGACAATCAGACAAAAAGTTAAAAAAGCCCAAAAAAATAAAGAGTTAGAATTCCTAATAACCCAGACTGTAGAAAAACTACTCAAACAAAGACATGAAAAAGATAAACACATAAACCCAAGCCCAATACAAAGCCCAAAACGAATTTCTATCCCAAGTTCAAATAATTCAGATAATTTTGAAGACCCAATGCAATTTGCCCAAGACCCTAATGATGATGATTCAGGAGCAAGTTTTGATTCAATTGCATTGCATAATTTAGACATATAAAAAAAAAAATATATATATATAAAGAATTTTAAGTTCTTAGGCTTTATTTTCACGTTTTTTCAAAGTTATTTTGGAAGTTCTCCGGGTTTCCCGAAAGGGAAACTTCACTCCGTTCTAGCTATGTAAGTTTTCATATTTAAGTTTTTAGTAAACTTCCCATATATGTAAATTATGTGTGTTTAATGTAAATCATGTGTAATTATTTTCTTGTAAGTTCATAAATATCATGAATCTATATTACTTAGTATATGGTTAGTCTCTTGGCTTCTTAAAAATATCGATGGATTAACTTTGTAAATTCCTAGGAAATTGTCAGGTTAATTGTTCAAGAAAAGAAGCGTGAATAACCAAATCCGGTGTGGTTAAAGAAGATTATTTTTAAGAACAAAGGCTAAGAGGAAGAGATGAACAGTAATAATAGATTTGTGAATGGACAGAGTCCATAAAAAAAAAAAAAAAAAAAAAAAAAAAAAAGGGAAGTTAAACTAGAAACTAAAATGATAACTACATAACAGAGCAATAGAGTGAAGGAGTACTGAGTAGGACTACACAACATTAAGAAAAACTGGAATAGGAGAACTAATAGAAAAACTAAATAAAATAGAAATTACTCCTCAAAAAGAAAAAATAATTAAAAAAGAACAGAAAAAATGGACATTTTTCCAACTAGATCAAGAGATAAAAGACCAAAACCTAGTTACACCCAGAACACAATAAGTAATATTTTTGATATAAAATTATTAAATAAAAAAACAAGAGAAGAAAATAATCAACAATTAGGAGAAATAATAGACACAGATAAAGATATACAAATCTTTCAACAAAACCAATTAAAGTTATTGAATCCAAAAGTACTATATAATACAAATTCAAAATCTCAATTATATAGACACTACAGAGAAGAACAACTATCAAGATTAGGAAAAATTCAAGTATCATTACCATTAGTGAACACTGAATCTATAAAAGAAATACAATACGCTAAAAAGATTTAATGCATATAGGACTAGTAGTTATAGGAATTAAAGGATTAACTAGAAAAAATTTGGGAACAAAAGTATTAATTACTATATACGATAATAGATGGTCGATATAAAAAGGCAATTATAGGATTAACACTTGAAGATATGACTAATAATGGAGGAATTTTCTACATAAGTCCAGAGTTTATGATGAATTTAAATGAATTTGGAACTAAGATAAGAATAGGAATACAAACTAAAGGATATGAAGAAATGAGTAGTGGAAAAAATCTATTAATATGTGTAGGATTCCTAGGAAAAATGACAGGATAATAGTAATACTAGATTTAAACTACAAATAAACGATGTAGTAGAAGTAATGGGGAATAAAGGGATAAAACTAATAAAACCAATAAAAATAGACCTGAAGAATATGCAGGATTAGAATGGAAATTAGGAGACTTTAAAGAAAAAGAAGCATTAACACCAGATGCTCACCTAATATATACAAATTCTAAAGGAGAACCTTCAATTAGATTCACAGACTACAATTATGAAGCTCAAAAGACTTTGAAGAAGAAAGTACTATAGAAGAAATGCCTTTAGAAGGAATGAATATGGAAATAACATTAGAAGAAGATTATCTTTGTAGATATAGCTATAGAAAAAGCGAAAAGAAATATGCAAAGAAAATAATAATAGACTTTTTACATGTAAAGGATGTAAACTAAAAACCTACATTTAGAACAGACTATATCTCATTTTAAAGTATGTGAACAAAGAAACGATAATAAAGGATATAGATTAGAAAAAGATTTACAAGATAAATTAGAAAAAAGCAATAATATAATGACGCAAATACAAGATGATGATAGTGAAATATCCGAATTAGAATCTATACTTAGTCAGAAAGAATTAATGGAAACAGCTAGTTCCAGTAGTCCATTTCAAAGAACAAATGAACAAGGACATACTACAGATAATAGCACAGGAAATATACCACGAAGAAGAGTATATAGACAAGGAGATACTCCAACAATAGAAGTAAAACCTATGGGAAAAAGAATGCCTATAGAAGAACCAATAATACTCCAAGAAGGAGGTAGTAAAGGAAAAATCCTAAATATAGCAGCACATGATCCACAAAGATGGAATTCAGTAATAGACTTATGGAAAGGAATAGTAGTAGCATTTTATAAAAATTATACAGAAACTGATGCAGAGACAATGTACAAATACTTAGAAACGTTCTTAGGAGAATCAACTAAAGCTTTATGGGAAGCTTATAAAGTAGAATTCCCATCAGAATTTCAGTATTTAGTATCATTAGGACCAAATCCTTATAACTTTACAAATAAAATACATACATTAATAACAGGAGAAGATCCAAATAGTGGATTATTAGCCTTACAACGAAATCTTTGTAATAAAATTAGAACAATTAAGTATAAGTAATTGGTATTATATAAAGAAATTTTTAAACGATTACTTCTATTATTGTACAATTAGTGGAAATGCTTTTGACCAAGACTTAGGCAAAAAATTATTTAATAAATTACCAGGAGCTTTAGGAAGAGAAATAGAAGAAAGATGGACTAAAAGAGATGGAGTAGCTCAAAATCCTCAAGCAAAATGGTCAATAGGACATAGAATACAACATATAATGGAAATACTACAAGAAAAATGTACTAATCTACAAATGCAAAAGCAACTAAAAGCAGAATGAAATGAATTTCTGTAAAGATATAATATATACAACTCAAAGTTATGATAAAGACCAATACAAAAAGAAAAGATATAAAAAATACCATCCACAAAATAATAAGAGATATAATAGGAAAGGATATTTTCTTAGAAAATCCTCAGCAAGAAAACCATATCTAAATAGAGATAGACATGTTAGAAAATATAGAACATATAGAAATTATAAAAATAAGCTAGAATGTTTTACATGCGGAAGTATAGAACATTTAGCAAATACTTGTCCTAAAAGATATAATGCTAAAACCAGAAATGCACAACTAGTAGAAGAATTTAATGAAGCATTATTAAATGTAGATGAATATATGTCGACAATGAAAGTATTTACTCTATAGTAAGTATTGATATAGATGAAAATAACAAAGAAGAAGATTCTTCTAATTCGTAAGGAGAAGAATTAATTAACGAAATAGGAATGGAAGACTTGAATAT
>JAPXVU010000055.1:0-2500 GCA_027789145.1 Solanum arcanum
CAAATAGAAATAATAGGAGAAAAACCCTTAAAACATTGGGAAAATAATCATATAGTATGTAAATTAGATATCATAAACCCGCAATACATAATAAAAACAGCCTCTATAGAAGCCACAAATCAAGATCAAGAAGACTTCAAAATACAAATTAAAGAACTATTAGAATTAGGAGTAATAAGAAGATCAACTTCAAAGCATAGATCAAGACATTTGTAGTGCGAAATCATAATGAAATAATTAGAGGAAAGGCTGAATGGTCATAAATTATAAGAGATTAAATGATAATACTAGAACAGATGGATATAAATTACGGATAAAAGCGAGTTAATAAATAGAATTCAAGGAAAAATAATTTTTAGTAAATTTGATTGTAAGTCGGGATCTTGGCAAATAAAAATGCATCCAGATAGCATAGAATGGACAACATTTACTTGCCACTGAAGGACACTTTGAATGGCTAGTTATGCCATTTGGATTAAAAAGCAAGACCTCCAATATTTCAAAGAAAAATGGATAAAATATTTGGAGAATACAAAGATTTGTTTTAGTATATGTAGATGATATTCTAGTATTTAGCAAAGATATAAAAGAACACTTAGGACATTTACAAGCAGTTTTAGGACTATTTGTTAATAATGGAATAATAATTAGTAAAAAGAAAATGGAATTATGTAAAAATTATATAAATTTTTAGGAATTATTTTAGGAGAAGGAAAAGTTAAATTACAACCTCATATAGCTAAAAAGGCACTAGATATGCCAGATAAATTAGATAATTTAAAAATCTACAAAAATTTCTAGGTATAGTTAATTATGCAAGACCTTTTATAAAAGATTTAGGAAAAATAGCGAGGACCATTATATTCTAAGACAGAAATAAAGGGCAGAGAAATTTTAATATAGAAGACATAAAATTAGTACAAGAAATAAAGGAAAGAATAAAAAACATTCTGATTTAAATATGCCACTAGAAAGCAGTTATTTAATAATAGAAAGCAGATGGAAGTTTTGAGGATGGGGTGCGATATTAAAATCGAAACCACATAAATATAGTATTAAACAAGAAGAAAAGATATGTGCCTATCAAAGTGGAAAATTTAAAGAAAAGGGCAATAAGGCCAGTATAGATGTGGAAATTTTATTTGTAATATATGGTTTAGACAGTTTTAGAATTTATATTTTAAATAAACCAGAAAATATTAGTAAACAGTTGTGAAGCAATAGTAAAGTTTTATCAAAAATTAATAATAAAACTAGCAGATGAAGAAGATGGTTAAATTTTTAGATACCATATCTATTTACAATTCTGTAGTTTTTGAGCACATTAAAGGGAATGATAATAATATTGCAGATCAATTAAGTAGACTACTAATTAAAACTTAATTTTTACAGAATGAGACCTCTACTACCAGACAAAGGTAAAAGGGTTCAACCTTCAACCTCAGGTTTGGCAGACTCTTACAAGCGGTGTATTAGCTAATCTAAATTTTAAGTCATTAGATAAAATTGACGATGTCAGGATAGATAGAATACATTTTGGAATACAAAGCTTAATTGCATACGAACCGTCAAATTTAACATTTAGACATTTACCTAATTGCCAATTAGATAAACAACAGACATGCCTTATAGACAACATATGGATAGCACATAATAAAAAAGACACTAAATATATAATTTCTGTTTTAAATGCTCTAGGATACTATTTTACTAATAGAAATACAGAAAATAAATTTAAATATTATGTAGTAATTCATGGTAAGACAAATGGAGTGTTTCAAACATGGATAGAAGTTTTAGATTCAATCAAAGACTTTCGTAAACCACTTTTTAAAGGTTTTAATGATTTCTGAAGCTTTAGACTATGCTAGAGGAACATTAGGACCAAACTATTATATTTCTCCAGCTCTTAGACAAAACCCAGAAAAAATTCCACAGTATAATATCCGAAAAGGCACAAATAAAATTATATTTTGTGACCATTGCTCATCCATGGTAGGCGTTCAAGAGGCTAAATTTGAGAAATGAAGCCTTAATGGAAGAAAATGCCAAGCTCAGGGGAAAGACTCGACAAATTGGAAAGCAAAGGTAAGAATATACAAACTCAGACGGATACACAGGTTCTCCATCCCAAACAAAAATGGATGAGATGGGTGTGCATTCCCCACTGAATGCTAAAGAAATCCTTGTGTCGGATAATGATACAGACTAGTCGGTTCAAGCGGTGGCGGTAAAGACTCCTCAAACCGTTAATGGTGTCACTTTGCCAAAAAGTGAAAAGAGACGAAGGTTCATCTTCAAGAAGAAAATTACCACTTTCATTTAACCAGACAATCAGACAAAAAGTTAAAAAAGCCCAAAAAAATAAAGAGTTAGAATTCCTAATAACCCAGACTGTAGAAAAACTACTCAAACAAAGACATGAAAAAGATAAACACATAAACCCAAGCCCAATACAAAGCCCAAAACGAATTTCTATCCCAAGTTCAAATAATTCAGA